>JAOPHQ010001184.1:0-7500 GCA_030340625.1 Merluccius polli
AGATGTACGGGCCATGTTGGTGTATGGGAACGAACCGCTACGAACTGACTATTCTCGCTGCGTTTACACTTTACATGCCAGTAGGGGAAGCCGGGTTACTGCAATAGGTCACTTACTGTCCCACTTTACCAAGATTCAATATTCATTTTTTTGAATTTGCGCCGCAATGTATTCAACAGTGATTATTCGAAAGTTGTTTTTAATCTTTAATCTTATTTTAGTTTGTGTTGTTGGAAACACACATTTCTATGAACAGATCTTCTCGAAAGTCTTCCTTTGGAAGTGGAGTCATTATTATCAGAGGTGGACATTGCAGGCCCTTGTCCGCTAGTATGTTCAGCCAAACATCTGGAAGTGCTGAGGAATACAACCCAGACACCAGCAGAGTAACAGGGTCTCTCTCAGCCTGGAGAGTCCAACCTCCTGCTGTAGTCTTAAGGTTCCTCCAAGGAATTGGATTGAAGAAAGGCAACAAACCTGTGGGTGTAACCAGCGGTCTCCTCTACTCCCTCTCTCAGCTGCGACAGTGGCCAGGCAGTACTGCTACAACCAGAACAGCGGCGTGGGTACCTCTACTACGCCTTCTGCAAGAGGCCCCCCCAGTGGCAAAGTCATCCCTTGCCAGTCCCAGTGAGTAGAAACCAAGCTGCACCCCCTCAGGGTACTGGTGAAGATTTAGATTTTGCTTAGTTATGCCTAATAACAAACAGTGGTGGAAAAATCACTCGGATCTTTTACTTCAGTAAAAGTAGTAATACCACTGTAGAAATACTCTGTTACAAGTAAAAGTCCTGCATCGAAAATGTTTCTTAAGTAAAAGTATAAAAGTATTAGCAGCAAAATATACTTAAAGTAACACAAGTAAAAATACTCATTATGCAGAATGGTCCATTTCAGAATACTTTTATTATATTATTGGATTATACTGTATTTATTGATGCATTAATGTGGTCATCCCTTTTAATTTTAATGTTGCAGCTGGTAAAGTAGAGCTCATTTAAATGTATTGATATGTTTTATATATTACTTTACATACTGCTGGGTATGCTTGTGAATTTCCTCACTGGGGGGACCAATAAATTCTTGACATTATTTATTTGATTATATTTTTGTTCGGTATTCTGAAAAAAGTAACTAGCTGTCAGATAAGTAAGTAAAAGTACCTCCAATTGTTTATTTAGTACAGTACTAAAGTAAATGTACAAAGTTACTTTTCCACACTGAAAAACAAATTAAAGACATATTACATTCGGTAATTGTTGCTGATCAATAACGTCAAGACCAGAAATGGAAGTATGCCTCAGCCTCTTCCATTTTAAACGCCTCTAGGTTGCTACAATATTAATAATTATGCTAATTTGTGTGTGTGTGTGTGTGTGTGGGCAGAGACGTGATGTGCGGGTAAGCTCTTCTGCCATGGCGGGAAGTCGGACCCCAACTACGGACGCATGGTCAGTTTCTCCGACTGCAAGGCGGCGTTCTTTGAAGACCCCAACAGTGACTATGGTCAGGTGGACACAGGCACCATGTGTGCGGAGGGAAAGGTATGCTGGGCGGTCTGGCTCTCCGTCTGCACACACATGCCCATAATGCTTCAGTCATGTGGCACTTATTGTCCAGTCTTGGCTACTGGTCATCGTAAATATTGTTTATTCCCTCAATTCAACATTATTCAGCACCTTGTATTTTACATTTTATTTTAGACTCACCGTTGGTAGTATAGCTTTTTTTGCATTTAGTGTTACCACTATGTTTGTAGTACATGACTCGCCTTGGTCTTTCAATGTACAGAAGTGTACAAATGTACAACTACAAGTACAACACTTTGTAGTCGCTACGACGACGAAGCCCAGCCCAGATGGCCTCCAGACTACTTGAGGTGTATCCCAGGCCCCCCCCCAGGTCTGTACGGTCCACCTAGACCAGCTACCAGGACTGAGGCTCTAACGCTCCTTATCACCCTCTTCTGCAGGTGTGCAGCGAGAACGAGTGTGTGGACCTGCAGACAGCCTACCGAGCCACCAACTGCTCAGCCAAATGCCCCGGCCATGGTGTAAGTCAGGGTTTCTCAAACTATTTTTTTTACTAAAGACAGTTTTTTCAGCCAAGGGCCCCCTTTACCGGCGCTAAACATTTTGGGGAGGGAAATGCATTTGCATGGGTTTTGGGTTTTATAAACATGAACATTGAACTGAATTAAATTAAACAGTGTGAAAACATACAGTTGGAGTACAAGTGGCGCTGTGCTTCACATATGATTGTCAATCATTAGAAAGATTCCCGATCTTGAATAAGTATTCAGATGGACATAAATCTAAGTGGTATTCAGCAGATAAAAAGTAGTAAAACTATTACCCCCTGCAATCCTTCAAAGTACCCCTAGGGGTACGCATACCCCCATTCGAAAAACACCGTTGTAAGTCATTCTTGCAGGACTGCAATACACTTGTACTGTTTTGAAGCAGTTTGAAGTGAATGGAGAGCATGCGGGGATAACACACAGACTGGAATCCAAAACTTGTTTCTTGATCCCTCGAGCTTCGAGCACCAGCAGTACTGTGGCATGATACAGGAGCATTGTGGAATTGGGACCAGTTGGGACGGCTGAGCTGCTTCAGTGTCATTAAAGGCACGAACTTCACTCTGTAAACAATCACATTTTTTGAGGAAAACATCTGGAGATTTAGCAGGAAGCACCAGGCGAATCGCGATCAACAGACAGATGGAAATCCAGCCCTCGGCTCTCTCTTTGATGGTTTTAAATCACAACTGAAATCATGGCTGAAAGAGCATTCCATTTTTTTTATGATCTAATGTTCCACATGGAAAGTGTTTTTTTTTGTTTGTTTGTTTATTCTCTGTACCCCTGTCTGAATTATAACATTTGCCATAATTCTTAGGGATTTGCCTGCCCAGGGACTACTGATGAAATTGAGCTATTTAGCTAACTCTGGGACAGTCAATGAATTTCCATTGGCCCTGTTAAATGAACAAATAAAATAAAAGTAACATATTTGTGGACATGTCCCCTCAGGTGTGTAACCACCTGGCAGAGTGCCAGTGTCAGCCTGGCTGGATGGCCCCGACCTGCGACTCCAAGGACCAGAGCTTCACCAAGCTCTCCAGTGGTACGACCTGGAATATACCAAGTACTTTAAGTAGAGGGAAGGGTCATTTATGTGTGCCATCATAAATGATCACTCCCATATATTACACATTTATATAGTACCAAACCCAAAATCGTGACACGAACCGAACCGTGACTCACCTGAACCGTTACTCCTAATTTCTGTCCATTTATTTACATTTGTGTAGCATATATAGAGATTATACGGCGTTTCACATTTTCTACTGCCTTCCTGCATTTGTGTTTTTACTTGGCCTATATTTTATATTATTATTTTTATATCTTGAGCAGCACAACTGTGTTAGTAACATTTTCCATTGGGATTAATAAAGCACTCAGAACAGTGAGATCCTGTGTTTTTTAACTGGGACCTTCTGTGTTCACCCAATCTCTGCAGAAGCTGTGATTGCCATCGCAGTGGTCATGTCATTGCTGGTGCTGGGGGTCATTGCCGTGATCATAGGGATCTTCTACAAGCGCAGGAAGAACCCCATGTTGCCGACGTGAGTTACTAACATCATACAGGTGTTTGGGATGTGGAACTGCAAATAAGACCAAGTGAAATGAAACCATGGGAAGTCCGGCCGCTGAATAAGCAAATTTGTCCCATTCAACAGAGTGAACACCCAGAAAAAGACGCGTCAAGGGGACAACCCTGGGCTCCGCGGTCACATCGGCGCCCCCAGTCAAAGCACTGTTCCACCGGTACGGTAACCACATCACACCTTTCTCCAAATGTCTCCATCTTACATCGCCGTAGCGTCGGTGCTTACCCCTCAACGCTTTTTTTTTTTTTTTAAAGGTGCAAACTTACCGGCCCAAAGGTGCCCCACCTCCTCCCCCTCCCGCTGGGAACAGACCTAAACCCACCCCACCGAGCTATGTAGCCGCACGCCAGGTAACTTGCATTAAGTACATTCGCTTTTAGCAACTTGTTTAGTGCACCTCAGCAAGCCAAGCTGGCAATGCTTGTACTAGAATATATACAATAATAGTTTTGCTTACTATAACCACGGTACTGTTTGTTTTCTGCTCTTTCCTGTAGGCTCTGAGACCAGTACCGCCACCAAAAGTGTGATCGTGCTAGTTAGCACAATGCTACCAAACAGTGCTATTAACATGGGTCTACTTGCCGGCCTGCTCAGTGGAGGGCAACCAAGGAAGGAAGGACCCCCATTTTACCACCAGGTGTGACGTTGATTCGCCATTACATGCCATTTCAAAATCTACCCTCTAGTGATATCACAAATGGCAGTGTCCACCAAGATGTATGATCTTATGTATGAAGATGTATAACATCACAAATATGGGGCCCTTCAAAAAAAAAGCCCTATATTTCAGGGATCCTGTTATGAACATTTATCTCTGCAATTCTACTCGGGCACTAAACCAACCGAAGCAGACAGCTGAGCCAGCTAGCTGGGTTTGGCGGGAGCTATGCAAAAAGCACTTGTGATACCAGTGGGTGGGGGTTAGGGTCAACTTGTTCTGGGGGTTTATTTTTACTAGGGAATAAGCCAGTGGGAACACTGGCCCTAAATTAAAGCCATATTTTTAATGTATTTATTTCTCACTGCCATAAGATATAGATGTATAATATTAATATACTGCAAATTAACTGTATGTCCAAGAACTTTGTTCAGGGTTTTGTGTGTAGTGTTTATTTTAGCATACAAATGTGGATATTATATTTTCATATATGGGGAATGTTATGCATTTTCACCACGTCAATGGCCTTCATTAGCTAAAAGCACACTTATATGCATGACTTATCTACAAAGTAGATTGTCCTTTTCAACAAAATGTTGACATTTTTTACATAATTTACAGCAAAATGTTTTAGTTTCAGTTACATATGGACCTGCTGTGCAATCACCTTTTAAACTTGCATTTTGTTTTTTCACATTTAACATGAAAACATTAAACGTGTACATCCTCCATTCTATCCTCCAAGCTGTGCATTTTGTGTTGCTGTGTGGCATCGTGGAAAAAACGTATTAAACGCTTGATGGGAGTCTAGTAGAGCACAGGGCAATATTTCATTTCCATCCAAGTGTCTTACAATACCGTGAGTGCATACATTCTTAGCATGGGTGGTCCCAGCAGGAATCGAACTGCTAACCCTGGCAGTGTTAATGCCTTGCTCTACCAGTTGAGTCAGACGGATAGAACCCTGAATCCCCCGCATCTCCACTCTGGGAAAGAAATAACAAGGAAGGGCAAAAAAAAAAACTGCTGTATTTGAATTTTTGTTTTTCAAGTAATACATCTAGATGGAGATCATGGCCACCCATGAAAAATACAACACTCTAAATCATTCCCTTTTTTAGATGATTTACATTCTGAGATATTTATAGACCCTCACGACAGGGATGCTCAGCCAACACGGCCGCCATCTTGTAAAATAAAAAACAAAACACATAAAACCCAATGTTTTCAATTCCAATGCAACTCAAAACGCTTAAGAGCTTAGATTGTCTAAGAAGTTTACCAAACACGACGATTAACGGCTATATTTTAAGAAAATGTGTAAAGTTTAAAGTATGGCTGCAAGGTAGTGGACTGAAAGTACTTTTATTTAACCCCCTCCGTTGTCTTGAATGAAATCAATCCTTTCAAAATTCACACACGCACACACATACGCACTGGCATTTACACGTGTGGCCAAGGTGACATGGCACATGGGCGCAGATGCCTTACATAAAAAGGTTAAAGTCACAAAAGAATAGCAAATGTTAAAGCTTTTTTTTCTTCTTATTTTCCCTTCTTTCCTGAGCAACAGAAAGACAACAGAAGTACAGTCAGGTGTGTCAAAGCACCAGTTGTGGGGTTGGTCATATGTTCGCATCCCCGCCGGGACAAATCTTAAAGGGTCGTGTGTGTGTGTGTGTGTGTGTGTGTGTGTGTGTGTGTGTGTGTGTGTGTGTGTGTGTGTGTGTGTGTGTGTGTGTGTGTGTGTGTGTGTGTGTGTGTGTGTGAGAGAGAGAAATATCGTCTATATCAGCACCACCACCTGTTAGGTTCACTTGGGAGTTTGCCGTCACCGAAAGATTGAGAGATTGCGATATATTAACTGTAATGGTAGTAATAAATACCTTACACAGTACCAGGAACAGTCACACCACACTAACAGAGATAGGCCTAAATGTCGAAAAAAATAATTCTATTATGTTATGGAAGTTTTTTGTCATTTGTCAAGGTCATTCACAGAAAGTAATTATTGGTTTAAAAAAATGAAAATAAATATACTGATAAAATTATATATTTTAGAGTACTATGGATTTTGACCTCTAGGTGGCAGCAAACTCGCAGATGTGGTCCATGGTGTAGTTGCTCTTTAAAATGCCGTCTGGCGTAATAGAAATCTTTACAGTACTGCTGAGGAGTTCCGATAGGCAGTTGGTAGCAACGGTACCTTTTAAAGAATAAAAAATTAAACCACAAATTGTGAATGACTCACACCAGGGTACGGGTATGGCCATCAATAATAAACTAAAAAGGTAAGTGTTTCTGTTGTCCTTTGCGCATACAGTAGTCATCACAATTTTAAAAAACCAAAAAGGAAAATACGTCTGCACATAATCAAGAACAGATGGAGTTACTCGCACAGCTCTTAGTAAAGATGAAACAAAACAGCTACGGAAGCAAACCCTTTTTAGTGTCCGACACAAAGCAACAATATCAAATCAAAACTAAGACCCCTGCCTGGGTAGAATAGCCTAAGCAGACTTTCTTTTTTCTAAACAAATAAACAAGAACTTGAGTCCAGTTTTTTCGCGGACAACATAGCCAGCAGTTCCTTCAGTTCATAGGGAAAGTGTTCCCGTCCTGTGGTCCAAGACCGTTAATTGAAGCAACCCAAAACAAGTCCTAGTCCGTTCCTGTTTTCTCCTTCCGCCACCTCTGAGCACGATGCTTGGCTTCAGCGTTCCCAGAATAGAGACGGCATTGGAGAAAGAGTGCAGAGGGTTGACAAGTCATGCTCCACGTCCCAAGTGGTAGAATGGGGCATGTTGTTTGGTTTCTTTTACGCACACAGAATCAACCAAGCGGCAACAAGCGTCGGCCCATGTTGGAAGTAGAACTCGCCGATCCCATGTCCTGAATATCTTCCCTTTTTTTTTTTTTTAGCATTTTATGACTCGATCAATGAGCAGTTTCAGTCAGGAGGAGATAGATGTTACTCTTAAAGTGACAATGGTTGTCAAACAAAACGAAAACCGTTATATACACAATACACCTTCCTGTTACGGAGTAAATACTGAGCGAGAAATAGCCGCGATGACCTTAAGTGTTCTGGGATTCCCTTTTTTTTTAAGTTTGTTTGTGACAAATTTTTTGAATAAAACTATTAGAATACATCTTCATGAAAC
>JAOPHQ010001184.1:15000-85000 GCA_030340625.1 Merluccius polli
TTGCGGGCACCCCGTCCCCCCCCGCCGGTCGTAGGTCCGCGGTGTGTTTGTGTTTCTATTGCGCGCACCGCCCCCCCCCCCCCCCCCCCCCCCCCCCCCCCCCCCCCCGTCGGCCGTAGGTCCGCGGTGACGCCATGATGCTCGAACGTGAACGTCGTTTTACGGCAGCGGAAGATTTACGACAGCCAGCATACAGACAGTGAGAAACGGACTTCACATGATATTATTCGCAACTCGGATTAATTTAATGAAACCCATTGATTCTTTTGATCGGTGGACCCCTTTTGATTGGATATTATGGCATTTTTTGAACGAAGGTAAACGATTGAGAATTGATTTAGTTAGGCCTACGATGTGTCAGAGATCAATGTGTAATCGATGTGTAAACTGTGATTCTGAATAAATATAAATGCTATCGAAATTTCGTTTGGATATCGTTATTATTGAATATACAAATCTGTAGATTAGTGACATTTTTTGAATGAAGGTTAACGGTTGAAAAGTGAATGAATTAGTTATGACGTTTTAAACAGTGGAAGGTCCGCCGGTTACAATGGGACGAATGGTAGAATATGACGATTTGAAATTAAAACTGCGATACAGAAAAAAGTATAACAGCTATCGAAATTTCGTGAACACGGCTAGATAGATACAAATCTCTAGATTTGTTGAATTGTTTGAACGATGGGAAACGGTTGAAATTTGAATTAGTTACGACGTAAAGCAGTGGAAGTAAACAGTGGAAGGTCCGCCGGTTACAATGGGACGAATGGTAGAATATGACGATTTGAAACTAAAACTGCGAAACAGAAAAAAGTATAACAGCTATCGAAATGTCGTGAACACGGCTAGATAGATACAAATCTCTAGATTTGTTTAATTGTTTGAACGATGGGAAACGGTTGAAATTTGAATTAGTTACGACGTAAAGCAGTGGAAGTAAACAGTGGAAGGTCCGCCGGTTACAATGGGACGAATGGTAGAATATGACGATTTGAAACTAAAACTGCGAAACAGAAAAAAGTATAACAGCTATCGAAATTTCGTGAACACGGCTAGATAGATACAAATCTCTAGATTTGTTTAATTGTTTGAACGATGGGAAAAGGTTGAAATTTGAATTAGTTACGACGTAAAGAATGTGAAGAATAAGAGGCTGGGCGGACGGCTTTGCCGTCCGCCCATTGATTTGTATTGGAAAAATAAAGGTGGAAAAAGTAGAATAATTTGAAAAGTTGAATGAATATGAAAAATCTGAATAGATAGCCATAATGTCGTAATAAATATGAACATTTTGATATTTGAATGGTTTCTGTAGCTGAAAGTATGAAGAAGGAGAAGAGTGCCAAAAAACGGTCGGAAGAAGAATAAAAATAAAAATAACTAGAAAATGCATTTCCTGCAGAAAACGCGTGTGAATGCTGGAAGCTGAATGATAAGCTCAAAGTAGAAATATAAAATGAATTGATCTGAAGAATCTGAAAGTAGTAGTAGAAGCTGAAATAGTAGAAGAATCTGAAAGTAGTAGTAGAAGCTGAAATAGTAGAAGAATCTGAAAGTAGTAGTAGAAGCTGAAATAGTAGAAGAATCTGAAAGTAGTAGTAGAAGCTGAAATAGTAGAAGAATCTGAAAGTAGTAGTAGAAGCTGAAATAGTAGAAGAATCTGAAAGTAGTAGTAGAAGCTGAAATAGAAGAATCTGAAAGTAGTAGTAGAAGCTGAAATAGTAGAAGAATCTGAAAGTAGTAGAAGAAGCTGAAATAGTAGAAGAAGCTGAAAGTAGTAGTAGAAGCTGAAATAGTAGAAGAATCTGAAAGTAGTAGAAGAAGCTGAAATAGTAGAAGAAGCTGAAAGTAGTAGTAGAAGCTGAAATAGTAGAAGAATCTGAAAGTAGTAGTAGAAGCTGAAATAGTAGAAGAATCTGAAAGTAGTAGTAGAAGCTGAAATAGTAGAAGAATCTGAAAGTAGTAGTAGAAGCTGAAATAGTAGAAGAATCTGAAAGTAGTAGTAGAAGCTAAAATAGTAGAAGTAGCTGAAAGTAGTAGTAGAAGCTGAAATAGTAGAAGAATCTGAAAGTAGTAGTAGAAGCTGAAATAGTAGAAGAATCTGAAAGTAGTAGTAGAAGCTGAAATAGTAGAAGAATCTGAAAGTAGTAGTAGAAGCTGAAATAGTAGAAGAAGCTGAAAGTAGTTAGCCTGGCAAGCCAGACCTACATCAGAAAGATGTAAGGTCTGGCGCAGCTCCATTGGCAGTGTGGGATAAACGGTTGTCATTCAAGTTCCCTCTGCACGCAATAGGATAGCGCTACAACCAATCAGAGCAACGAAGAAGGTGACGTAGTCAGAGCGACGGCTCTGACTACGTAATTAATCAAAACTCAGAATAAATATTTATTTTCGAGGAAAGACTTCAGTGCCGTTCTTTGTTCTTTTCTCAAATAAAATGTTAACTTAAAGTCTTGAAGAGTCGCGGCCAAAGCCAAGTGGAAAGACAACCGTTCGCCAGCAGCAGCAGCCATTGTTTACCTAACACGGAACCGTCGCATTTCTGTCGTCATTAGGTAGCCCGGCTTCCGACTCCGCCCCTCACGCTGTGATTGGTCAGACATACAAGACACACTTGGTGTTTCCAGCACCAAAAAGCGGACGGAGCTGTGCTAGACCTACACTAGCTGCCAAATAAATTTGCTGCCGCTAGGGGGTGTCTAGAGTTCTAGGCTAGAAAGTAGTAGTAGAAGCTGAAATAGTAGAAGAAGCTGAAAGTAGTAGTAGAAGCTGAAATAGTAGAAGAAGCTGAAAGTAGTAGAAGAAGCTGAAATAGTAGAAGAAGCTGAAAGTAGTAGTAGAAGCTGAAATAGTAGAAGAAGCTGAAAGTAGTAGAAGAAGCTGAAATAGTAGAAGAAGCTGAAAGTAGTAGTAGAAGCTGAAATAGTAGAAGAAGCTGAAAGTAGTAGTAGAAGCTGAAATAGTAGAATAATCTGAAAGTAGTAGTAGAAGCTGAAATAGTAGAAGAAGCTGAAAGTAGTAGTAGAAGCTGAAATAGTAGAAGAAGCTGAAAGTAGTAGTAGAAGCTGAAATAGTAGAAGAAGCTGAAAGTAGTAGTAGAAGCTGAAATAGTAGAAGAAGCTGAAAGTAGTAGTAGAAGCTGAAATAGTAGAAGAAGCTGAAAGTAGTAGTAGAAGCTGAAATAGTAGAAGAAGCTGAAAGTAGTAGGCCTAGTAGAAGCTGAAATAGTAGAAGAATATGAAAGTAGTAGAAGTAGTTGAAATTGTAGTAGTAGCTGAATTAGTAGGCCTAATAGGCCTACTAATAGCTGAAGTAGAAGTAACTGAAGTAGTAACAACACTGCTGAACGTCCTCAAAAAGCAGCCCAATCTGGCAACACTGCTGAACGTCCCCTCGCTCGAGCGTCAACGTGAAGTCAACTGAAAAGGAATCAGTTAAACTGTGAAACTCTTAATAAATATAAATGCTATCGAAATCCCCCCCCCCCGGCCCACGGTATGTTACTATTGCGCGCCCCCCCCCCCCCCCCCCCCCCCCCCCGCAGGTCCGCGGTGTGTTTGTGTTTACTATTGCGGGCACCCCCCCCCCCCCCCCCGCAGGTCCGCGGTGTGTTTGTGTTACTATTGCGGGCACCCCCCCCCCCCCCCCCGCAGGTCCACGTTGTGTTTGTGTTACTATTGCGGGCACCCCCCCCCCCGCAGGTCCGCGATGTGTTTGTGTTTACTATTGCGCGCACCCCCCCCCCCGTAGGTCCACGGTGACGCCATGACGCTCGAACGTGAACGTCGTTTTACGGCAGCGGAAGATTTACGACAGCCAGCATACAGACAGTGAGCAACGGACTTCACATGATATTATTCACAACTCGGATTAATTTAATGAAACCCATTGATTCTTTTGATCGGTGGACCCCTTTTGATTGGATATTATGGGATATACAAGTCTGTACATTTTTTGAACGAAGGTAAACGATTGAGAATTGATTTAGTTAGGCCAGAGATCAATGTGTAATCGATGTGTAAACTGTGATTCTGAATAAATATAAATGCTATCGAAATTTAGTTTGGATATCGTTATTATTGAATATACAAATCTGTAGATTAGTGACATTTTTTGAATGAAGGTTAGCGGTTGAAATGTGAATGAATACGACGTGTTAAACAGTGGAAGGTCCGCCGGTTACAATGGGAAGAACGGTAGAATATGACGATTTGAAACTAAAACTGCGATACAGAAAAAAGTATAACAGCTATCGAAATTTCGTGAACACGGCTAGATAGATACAAATCTCTAGATTTGTTTAATTGTTTGAACGATGGGAAACGGTTGAAATTTGAAATAGTTACGACGTAAAGCAGCGGAAGTAAACAGTGGAAGGTCCGCCGGTTACAATGGGACGAACGGTAGAATATGACGATTTGAAACTAAAACTGCGATACAGAAAAAAGTATAACAGCTATCGAAATTTCGTGAACACGACTAGATAGATACAAATCTCTAGATTTGTTTAATTGTTTGAACAATGGGAAAAGGTTGAAATTTGAATTGGAAAGGTTGAAACATTGATTTGTATTGGAAAAATAAAGGTGGAAAAAGTAGAATAATTTGAAAAGTTGAATTAATATGAAAAATGTGAATAGATAGCCATCATGTCGTAATAAATATGAACATTTTGATATTTGAATGGTTTCTGTAGCTGAAAATACGAAGAAGGAGAAGAGTGCCAAAAAACGGTCGGAAGAAGAATACAAATAAAAATAAAAATAAAAATAATAAAGATTCAGATATCTAGAGTGTGAATGCTCCAGCATTCACACTAATAAAGATTTCGATATCTAGTGTGAATGCTCCAGCATTCACACTAATAATAAAGATTTCGATATCTAGAGTGTGAATGCTCCAGCATTCACACTAATAAAGATTTCGATATCTAGAGTGTGAATGCTCAAGCATTCACACTAACAAAACTAATAATTCTGAAATGACCAGGTGCTGGCGTATTGCTATCAAGCGCAGAAGACGTCTTCATCTCAAAGATGAGTCTCCGTATATTGCGCGTTATTTGGAATAGGCAATAGAGCGTAACAGTGACCGCCCCCTTTTTAACAGCTCCGGTGCCGGAAGTAAATTTCCCATGCATTTATCTCGTCCACTTTTCGTAGAATCCTTATAAAAAGAGTATTAAGCCTTTAACCAAGCCAATCGTTCGTTATGGTAGTTGTGACCATATTATGTTTGATTCGGGATAAGTAGTTCCTCACTTGGTCAACAAAATAATGTACACAATCTTGTACCTTTGCCTTTTCTTCCGTTTTCCAAATTCTTTGTATGCCCGAATCAAACATAATATGGTCACGACTACCATAACGAACGATTGGCTTGGTTAAAGGCTTAATACTCTTTTTATAAGGATTCTACGAAAAGTGGACGAGATAAATGCATGGGAAATTTACTTCCGGCACCGGAGCTGTTAAAAAAGGGGCGGTCACTGTTACGCTCTATAGCGCTACTCCAACAACGTGTGGCCGATCCATGATTGTCAAGGCTGTTACCAGGCGAGGGCAGGTGCGTTTCATTTATCCCTTTTCCTCCTCCCCCGCCCACTTCCCCTCCGCTCTCCAAGTGGCCTCCGTGTGACGTATTACCAAGGGCTGAGGGCGAGTGAGCGAGGGAAACTCAACCCACTAATGAAACGCAGCCCGTGTGTCTGCCGTCTGCGATAATCTCGTCCATTATCTAGACGGCCATTCGTCGCACTCTGTGGATGTATCGGGACCCAAGAAAGTGCAGTGTTGGATTTGGACACACGACACGTTCAATATATGAAAAATACACTTTGAATAGAAAACTAGCGAACACCGGCAGGTGACGTCACTCCGTGTGGACTGTGGGTAATGTAGTCTTCTACGTACGTCTTGTAGTCTTCTACGTACGCAACAGCCGGCAGAGCAGCCCCCCTCCCCGCAGCGTTTGAGGCATGCGGCAAAAAACTTATTTTATATATATATATATATATATATATACACACACACACGTATGCATTGAGAACGTTGTAAGTGTACAAGACAGTTTATTAAAAAGAAAGCCAGTGCCTTCACGAAAACAAGCGGGCGCCATCTTTGGAAAACAGTCACGACCAGTCGAGCGACGAACACAGCCGGGAAAAGCACAAACACGAACCATTTTCTTCTCTTCTTTACGCACTGTTCGCACTTCGCACACCTACTAGATTGCACACCTTCTGATTCATTGACATCTCATGTGTACGCCTCTTCCGGCTCATTACGTTGCACGGCGTTAGTCGCTCGACTGGTCGTGACTGTTTTCCAAAGATGGCGCCCGCTTGTTTTCGTGAAGGTACTGGCTTTCTAAATTTTCTTTTTAATAAACTAATAATCTGTACACTTACAAAGTTCTCAATGCTTCGTTTTACATGTAGGGACCCTCATTATGCTACCATGGAAGTGTGGTGCGATTTTGAGCCTTAGTGGTATAGAATTGCGATTTATTTCACATGAATATCTGCCCCCACAGCTAGCGTTATAAGCTAATTAGCGGTTTTCGAGAACTTTGGTTCCATTGGACTAGAGAACTGATCCCAGCGAACGGTCTAACTCGGTGGACATGTGTTATGATTATATGGTCTCATTTTGCGCCGGAATTGTCCTTTAAATGTAAATCCACTTTGAAAAAAAAGATGACTGTTCAAGGCAGCGCACACTTTTGTTATTTAGTTATTTGAGTTTGATTTACAGACATGATCCCAAGTCTCCCGGAAGGTCCGGGAGTCTCCCGCAAATTAATAGCGTCTCCCTGATGCAAGCAAATCATGTACAATCTCCCGGAAATCCGACCAAGCCAGCGAGAAAGACTTTTTTCTGTCTATGGAGAAAGAGAAGCGCAAGAGAGCACTTGGTAGAGAGATACGTGCTGCGTGTGTGACAGAGTGTGAATGGAACCCTGTGATTGACCGCTCTTACCGACAGCTGACCAATCGAGTCGCGGTTTAAAGGAGCTATATGTAAGAAATGTACTCAAAGTAATCATAAAATGACCCTAATATGTCAATAGACATTGAGGAATCATGTTAATTTCAAGTATTTATGTCCGACATAATAGTAGTCCAGCCAGAATATTTAATTTCAAACGCAATATTTCTGTGCCAGGAAAACTGTTTTGTTTACATTTTGTGTTTTGGTCTGTTGCTCCACCTTCTGCCTAGCGTCCAATCGCAAAGTCAGTACTGTGTCGCCATCCAGGTTGCCAGATAGGCTGAGCTGCAGCCATTTACTGTATAAGGAAGGCTGCAGCTACAAATGTTTCGGGTCAGAAATGTCTGACGTTACTAAATGCATTCGTGAACATGTTTACATTGCACTATTAGCCTACCAAATATATTTTAGTTGGGTAATGAAAATGGTCCATGTTTCCACTGGAGTGAACTATTGCAGTATATCTTTAGAATTATATTTGGCTTATCGCCATTATTCAGTTTTTGCTAGAAAAACATGTTTGAAGCGAATCATTGCGTCGTTGCCTCATGGGCGTTTTCACGAAGTCAGTATCGTTTGCTCAATGACTGTATGTAAGGATTTCACACCATTGAGGGTGCCATTTACTGCACACCGACTGCAGTGTGGATGATAATAAAACAGCGGTCAGAGCTGGCGTGTGTGTCCGTTGGGGGCTGCTCTATTCGGACACATTACTATGAAGCCCCGGTGACGGTGTGGGAGTGTGGATGCTAATAAAACAGCGGTAACAGCATGTGTGTGTGTGTGTCCGAGAGGGCTGCTCTATTCGGACACATTACTATGAAGCCCCGGTGACGGTGATGCAGTTGGTCAATATTATCAGGGATCTATGCAAGGCAAGTGTATTTGTATAGCACACTTCATACACAGAGGCAATTCTATGTTCTTTACCTAAATAAAAGCAAAGAACAGTATGTAAAACACTTGTCATGGTTGCTCCTTCTAGTAGACGCAGTGTTGTGTTGAGTAATCCGGGAACAGGGAATCTGGCAACCGCTACTCTGGGGGGGGAGGGGGAGGGAGTACCACGCTGTACAGTATTTACAACGTGGTTGCAATAACAGTTTTGGCCAGAGAGGTCGCAATCCTACATATAGCTCCTTTAACTAAGCATTCCACTCGAATGTATCGCGCGCTCAGGAATACTGCAGTCTGTCTCCTATGGAGGACTAAAATTGCCAAAATTAAATAAATAAATACACCATTAAATAATTACAATTGGAATTAAATACTTAAATGTGTCATTAATTCATTAAAATACCGATTCATTTTATGTAAAAAAACCCACATATATAACCATTTCACTATTTAATTAATTTACATTTCATGATTTACATTTCATGATCCTATGTTGCAGTGCTTCATGAATTGTCAAACTGTCAAACTCGCCCATCAAAGTTGGTAGGCGGATCCTAATGCCTGATTGGTTACCCTGCGCATCAAGTCAAGGCAAATCAATTCCAGATAATGGATTGATGCAGAGCTAGTTCCAATACACTGGGTGGCGCTATTCCCCTCTACGTTGGTTTAGAGATACTCTATTAAACAAAACTGTCTGGTCCTGCTTCCACATCCTCTGCTAAGTCTAAAACGTCTCTCACCAACTCCCTAGAAAGTTCATGAAGATCCTCCATTTGCTCTATCCAGGCACTCTACTTCAGACCAAAGCAATGGATCAGACTACATTAGCGTTAGCCCCACCCACTGACTTTGATGGGCGAGTTTGACAGTTTGACAGTTCATGAAGCACTGCAACACAGGATCATGAAATGTAAATGTAAATCATGAAATGTAAATGTCAATTAATTAAATAGTGAAATGATTATATATGTTGTTTTTTTTACATAACATTAATCTGCATTTTAATGAATTAATGACACATTTAAGTATTTAATTCCAATTTAATGAATTAATGACACATTTAAGTAATTATTTAATGGTGTATTTATTTATTTAATTTTGGCACTTTTAGTCCTCCATAGTCTCCCAGAGCTGCGACATGGCAAATGCAGAGCGCCCTAAAAAGCGAAAATATAAAACTCATTTTACTTCAGACTATACTAAGGTTTATCCCTAATAATAATAATAATAATAAATTATATTTGTAAAGCACTTTTCATAAGGCAATCTCAAAGTGCTACAAGAACAAGAGAAAAATCAGACACGTTAAAAACAGCAGAAGAGAAAAACAGCTAAAGGAGGAGACGAAATGCAGAGAGAGAAATAAAAAGAAACATCTAGGGACGACCTGGGAAAGCCTGTCTGAACAAAAAAGTTTTTAGCCCTGTTTTAAAAGTGACCACAGACTGGGGTTGTCGTAGGTGTTCAGGGAGGGAGTTCCAGATGTGGGGGGCAGTGGAGCAAAAGGCTCGGTCTCCCATGGTGCGGAGTCGTGTGCGGGGCTGATGGAGGAGGTTGGATCCCTGTATAATTTCAGTTAGAAATAATGATAGTCTGGCACGCTGCACTGTTTGCAACAGTGACTTTCACAGTGATTCACAGTGATTTCCTATGATGGTTTAAATGATTGCAAAAGGCATGTTGAGGCGAGTTTAAAAACGTGTATTAGTGTTGTAATTTTTTTGTAACCTGTACTGACTAGGCCTATAACAGAGTAAGAGTATAAGGCAGGAAACAGGAAATCACATCAACCAAATTCAAAATTTTCTGGGGGAGGACCCCGAGATCACCCCCAACCCCTGTACACAATGTGTGTGTGTGTGTGTGTGTGTGTGTGTGTGTGTGTGTGTGTGTGTGTGTGTGTGTGTGTGTGTGTGTGTGTGTGTGTGTGTGTGTGTGTGTGTGTGTGTGTGTGTGTGTGTGTGTGTGTGTGTGGCGAGGCGAGGCGGGAGTAGGTTTGGTTTGGGTTGGCTAGGGGGGGGGGGGTTTGGTCGGAAGCTCCCTGAAATGAGTTTTTGCAACTTGGGAACCCTTTTGTCAAGCACTTTAAACATCAGCACTTTACGTTTTTTTTTAAACAATTTAGGTTATTGTGATTTCTTGTTTGTACAGTGATTTAAATTAAAAAAAACATGCATCTGCACCTTTTATTACTGTTTACAATAATTTACATAATGTGTTAAGACATTACCATGTGTATGGAACTGACAAAAAAGGTAACGCTTAAAATGTATTATTGTGGAGGCAAAAGGCGTGGTGAAAACTTTTGGGTGCACCTAAATTATGCGCTGGTGCACCTAAATGAAAAAGTTAGGCGCACCAGGGCAACCAATGTAAAAAAGTAAGTCTGGAGCCCTGAATCAGTTTAGACTATCACTTAAGTTCAGCTATTCTACATTTTTGAAACTATTAAACTTGCTAAGCTAAACATTTGATCCAAAAGTGATAAATAACATCAATGCTGATTGTCTCTCGAAAACAAATGCTAAACTGAATAGATGAATCCATTGATTCAACAGACTTCACGCAAAAAAAATGTTGTTTTTTTCTGCAAATTCCAGGGCCTTATGAGGGTGGAGTCGTCACTTGCCGCTCTACAGAGAGCCTACGAGGCAGAGCTGTGTGCCCGACAGGCGCTGCTCGTTGAGCTGGAGGAGCAGAAGGAGGTGCAGGAACAGCTGGAAGGGATCTTGAGGTGGGTTGGAGAGCTTCAGGCAGCCTGGCTGAAGGAGGGCCTGGGCAACTTCAACGACAGCTTCCCCATGGTAATGAAATCTGTGAAGAAGTTGCAAGATGCCGTAGGAGAGATCTGCAACAAGGCGCGGTTTGAAACAGATGCTTAGAAGATACGTTTTGCAAGACATTGGAGGATGAAATGGCGGCTTGCCAACATGGACCAATTGTTACCTGGCATGGTAGAAGAATGTGTGTAATGCAGACTAATCTTGCAATCTAATCTTGCTTATTCTAATAAACTAGGTTGCTACAAGTATAAACCCTGTCGTCTCACATTCTTTTTAGAGCAACTCCAGTGTAAGGGTTTTAAACAGTTTCTTTAATTGTATTGCTTCTGTGTTAATTTGATTTAGTGCAATTGTTTTGTCTTGTTCAACATATAAGTCTCTTCTCGGCAAAACATTGCCTGTTATTGAATTTTTTTTAGTAAATATGCATAGATAGAATAGTTTGGAAGGAAATGTTTTCTGATCAAGCAAATCAAACCATATATTAATAAATGGTGTGGGAGAAAAGGACTACCACATTTATGTGTTACATTGTCTTTATTTCATGAGATAGTTTTCACTTTAAACACACTGGAATCACTTCCTAAATTAGAGATTAACACCGCATATTCAAAAGTAATTTGAATGTGCGGTGCTAGTCATCTAGGCAAACCATGCCGCTCATTGTTTGCAGCCTTTAGAGTTTTCCGATGTCCAGATAAGATCACCGTCTCTTTTGAGCTCCAGGTGTCCATGGTTGGTCAGGGTCAGTCGCATCCTCGGCGAGAGTTCCTTTCTTTCGCAGTTGGTGAACCAAACTAGGACATTCCTCTTGGTGTACATCACTAAGTTGCCATCCTCTTGCAAAATGAGTCGTGCACCTGTGCTTTGGGCGGTGTCTGATTGCCAGATGGCTTCTTTGCCATAGATCACAAGATTGCAGTCAACCTGATTGGACACAAGAATCCAGTTTTAGTTCTTTGGAATCATTCCTTTAAGTACTTGCAGATGCACAAACAATAGTTGTATTCATTGCACATTGTCAGCCCCACTTCCACTGCTCTTTATTTTGGATTTGCTGCACCTAAAATATACATACATTAATTAATAATTAATGTATGTATATTTTAGGTGCAGCAGAGGAGGCGCTGGCCAGAAGGCGGCATGCAGCCAAGCAACGCAAGAGAGCACTTGAAACACTCGTCCAGGCTAAGAGACAAAAAAAAATAAATGAGTCGTAAATAAAATAATTTTGAAAATATTAAATGTGTCGTTCTCTTTAAGCCTCAAGGATGTTTTGACATTGATTTTTGATAAAGTATGCTGATTTTTGTTAAGTCACGCTCAGAAATGTGTCATTTGCATATTAAAATCAAAAAAATGTAGGGGGGGGGGGCGGCGTGATGATATCTGGTTTAATCTTCCTAAGAAAATCTTCTTGAACTTTGGGGGTGTAGAATTTTTACTAAAATGTGATTTTGAAGTTAATAAATTGCCAATTAAGTTTTCGAAATTCCACCAACAGGTCCTCCACTACTGGAAATTAATTTTTAAACATAATTTTTCACCCCACAACACACCAATTTGGAACAACAGATGCATACTAATAAAGAGGAAGTCTGTATTTCTGAAAGAATGGCAGGATCAAGGAATTTGGTCTATTCAACATTTAATGGACAACAGTGGCAATGTATATGATTTTCTAGATTTCAGGAATAAGTACAATTTAAATTGTTCCCAAAAAGTGTACAATGATTTAATTAATGATATATTAAGCTTTAATTGCTTCTATAAAAGGTTCTTTACTTTGTGTCAACTGTACCTCATTTATATCCTTTATTCATTCGTGATTGTCTTTTTTCAGATGTGAAATGTAGTAAAAATCGCTTTCTAAGATTTATACTATCAAATGAATGTTTTCCCTCACCTTTAAAAAGAAAATTCATGCTGGAAAGATATTGCACTGACCCATCTTCCTTAAAAAAAATCAGATGTAACTTTTTGAAATTTTGCATTCCACCGAAAGCGAAAGAAGTGCATTTTAAAACAATAAATGATATTCCCATCTAGACAACTAATGCACCTTAGATTTAATATTGATTTAAATGAATGTACATTTTGTAAAAATGACATTGAAACTGTTGTGAGAGGCGGTTTCAAAGTGATGATGGAAAAAAATGAAACCCCTACTCACGCGTGTTCGTTAATGAAGCGATAGAAGAAGTGGTTTATCTTTAAGAAATAATCAGTTTTATTGTTAACACCAGTATAATGTGCAGAGTTTTTAACAGATATATCTGGGTCCCACTACGTTTCCCTGACCGAACAACAAAGTATGTGTGTGTCAGTTCGCGAAGTCTGAGCACCAACTATCCCTGACCCAGGAAGTTATATACACAAACATTGCAACAGTCATCACAAAAGGCTGGCTGTTGACGTCTTCCCTGTGTCATCCTCGTATTATCTGACTCCCATTATTCTTTACATGTTCAGAGACAAGCCTGCCTGTTCTCTGCTATCATATGATTAACACTTCCTGCTCTTTGCAACAAACTAATCTCACACTATTAGTGGTGCAACGGGTCACGGATTACCCGTGATCCGTACGGATCAACCCTCACGGGTCGGGACGGACGTGATCCGCGGATCAGCTGACAAATAATAGTTGCGCGTTCACATCAAGCCGGACGCGTATTTGTCCTCCTTTTTGAGAGCGCAATAGTAACACACCGCGCACCCCCCCCCCCCCGTCGGCCGGAGTGTTACAATCGCGCGCGCGCACCCCCCCCCCCCGGTCGCCGCCGGTCGTAGGTCCGCGGTGTGTTACTAATGCGCGCACCCCCCGTCAACAATCGCGAACCCCCCCCCCCTGTGGCACCAGAATGGCCTACGAACACGGCAACACCTCGAGCATGGCCAGCCACGTGAAGCGACATCGTCCTGGCGAGTCGGGAGTTTAAAAAAAAAAGACGCGCAGCAACTGCTTCTCCCCGATGCATTTAAGCAGTGCTTTATTATTATATTATTATTATTTTATATTTTACTATGCTTAGGAAGCAGGATTATTATTTTGTTTTTACACATGTTACGCCTGTTCACTGTTGAATGTTAAAAATAAAACCAAAAAGCAATTGAAAGCTAAGTCACATTTGTCACATTTTTTTTTTTTTTTTAATGACCCGACCCGTGACCCGTGACTCAAAAACCGTGACCCGATCCGACCCGTGAGTGTTGTGATCCGTTGCACCCCTACACACTATGTACTCTGCACATGTCACCAACAACGTACTCATTCTGATCATGAGGAGTTGCTTTTATAATTATATGCCTCTGCTTATATCTCATGATTCTGTCTTACTTCAGCAGAAAGGCCCCGAGGTTAGTGTGACCCAATTCATTGGTCATCTGATAGATCTAACATATAACCATACCTTCAAAACACAAGAACACCTTTTCTTCTCTTGTAATGTATCTGTTTTATTTTGGGATGTATTCTGTCGTTGTCTTCTGAATAACAACCTGTCTTTGTCAAAATTAACGTACAGTAACATAAGGTTTGGTGTCTTTTTGAAAGACTCGGAATTTCTCTTAAATAACCTCATATTGGCAAAATACTTAATTAATAAATGTACATTTCTAAATGTAACCCCATTGTTTACTGTTTTCTTAAAAGAGCTCTCTATTTTTTGTGACTCACTTAAAATTATTAAGTCCAAAAATGCACAACGTTTATATCTATATTTATTTGATCTTTCCCTTCATCAGTAGCCTGGCTCCGCCCGCCTACGTACTTCCGCTCAATTTTCATTTCACTTCAGTACTAAGGTCTGGCGGTGCTGTATGTTAGAACGATTTCTTTTCCCTCAAATGTGCCTTCCAATCAGCGAACAGGAGGCGCGGCCTGAGAACAGTGACGTAGAGGTCGTGCGCGAATTTCAGTTATTGAGCGGAAGTACGGAGGCGGGCGGAGGCTAATGCTAATGCTCACTGCATCTGCCGTTTGTATACTGCGCGCAACGTGATTTCTGGCGCATGAAATACGTCACGACCAAACGTTAGCGATTGGTTAAGGCAGATCCAGAGTGGCACTGGGCAGAGCCAATAGGTTTTAAACTTCAACAGCACCCGCCTTCAAGTGAGACATCGTTTGTCTCTACAGCACTGCTAGACCTTTAGTATGAATGAAATGAGTACGAAGGTCTAGTTAGGACTAGGCTACTTCATCAGACCCCAGAAAACTAAATGTGACGTATAGATATATGGGTTTAATTTTCTATGTTTGTATATTTTATTTACATTCTTTGTATTAACGATTTATTTATTTTATTTTGCTTATTCTAATTTTATACCTTAATTATATATATATATATATATATATATATATATATATATATATATATATATATATATATATATATATATATATATATATATACATATATATATATATATATATATATATATATATATATATAACCTATATATATATATATATATATATATATATATATATATATATAACCTATATATATATATATATATATATATATATATATATATATATATATATATATATGCTAACGGGAAAAAAAAACCCAAAAAAGTTCCTTGCCATACCCATGTGCAGGGCGAATTCCAATCGCCGGCAGATGGGGGTGGGGATCATAGACATAATATACGTAGACGCCTCATAGACGCTGCCTGTTGGAGCTGACGTGTCAGCGCGGCCGCCACCTTGGATGGGTCCCCAGTGCATTTATTTCTACTGAGGAAGGTGTATCCCCAACTACAATAATAAGCATAACTCCCCGAATTGTTACCGGATTTTCACACGGTTTGGTTTGTTACAAACGGCAGAGATTTAGTTATGATACAGGACGAATTAATTAAAAAAAAAAAAAGAATTATTGTTCAATCTTACTTGTAAAAGGTAGGCCTAATCCCACGCGATCTGGTGTCAATACTGCGCCGTAAGCTGCACAAAATACTGGCATAGCTTGCTCTCATGTTGACTCCTATGCTAGACTAGAGTGAGGAGACCCAACCAATATGGCGGCGACGCTGGGTTACGTTCCAGCACGTCATGAGGCGTCTATGTATATATGTCTATGGTGGGGATACCCAGTCTACGTCTTTCCTAGGTGTACATTATTTAACCTTCACCCTCCAGCCAATCAGAATCGAGTATTCACCCAGACCATGGTATATATATATATATATATATATATATATATATATATATATATATATATATATATATATATATATATATATATATATATATATATATATATAAAATAAATGATGTTAGTTACACTGTAAAGATGGCCTACCTGAAAGATGGCTTTGTATTTACCGTTAACGCTCATGAGATACTCTCCATGGAGAAGCTCCTCATTCGTGGAAATCGAGTTCTTGTTCATTGTTGGGACACTGCTGGCCACATGAAAGTTCTCAAATGGCAAGTAGGCCTAAATGTATGTAGGCTTATGCTAAAAATAAACTGTAATAAATGGTAAAAATACAGAGAAAATGACTTCGCAGGACCAGCACCTGAACCGGATGAAGTGACGCCCGACTGAATCTTCATTGTTGTTCGTTTGGTTTTATGGCTGGTTACACCCAGTTTATAAGTTGCATATCGCCACCTACTGTAACTGAGTATGTAGTACGAGATATCATCCCTGGACTACTTTACATCATTAAAGAATAAACAAAAATAAATGCAATAAAATAAAAACCCTCAGTAAATCCTATGGTATAGGCCTAATCTCCTAGTATTCTCAGCATTCATCTGATACCGTACTTTCCCAATGGTTTTCTGCACACTATAATATTTTTCTTTCTCTAAAATGTAGATCTTAGATCTCCTGATTATACCTGGATTGCCTTAATCGGCGTTGATCTCATTGCCCCAGTGCATCAATTTAATTCAAGCATGTCTTGTATGGGCTGCCGCACCATACATGACCAGCTCACCTCTATCATACCTCACTGACTCATACCCAGGTAACATGAGAGCAAGGTGAGGCTTCTAGCCCTCCATTGGAAAAGATGCAATACCATTCATGCTAAACAGCATTCTGAGACCCTCCATCATTATCTGTCCTCAACATGCCATGTATATCTTCAGCTCTCAAGTCTTTAAACTGTCTTGATTCTGTTGCTTTTCCATTCTTGTTTTGTAGCAACATTGACAATTTTACATATGAAAGCTATAAAGCTAAATCTTATCTACAATCAAGATGTTCTTGTCAACATTATACTTTCGAGTGCATGGCTGCTGTGGGGGTGCTGACCTTCCTGGTTGAATTCTCCTTATGCCTGATCTCTAGGGTAGGCCTACTGCATATCTTTCTATCTCATTGTCCCTCAGGTTTTCATGAGACTATATAGGCCTATTTTGCTTCCTTTCATTAGCTTCAATACTCTTTAATGCCTCCGCATATGACACCTTATTCACAATCTTATATCTCTGCACATCATTTGGTGTCTTGGATTGATATGGAAACATTACATCGGTCACCTTGCCATGCTGGGATTTTGCGTGGTTGGTTGAGGTTTAGATTGTTTTTCAATCCCAAATCCATCTATTGTTCCCCGATAGCATAACACTGTAGAAGTCAATGAATAGTGTAGCAAACGCACATACAGTGTGTCAGTACGTTGCCAATTGATGGATATTATGAGCCCCTGCTTGTGTTTGTGTAAAAATAGAATTCTGTTCATTTCATACCGTACCTGTAACTCTGAAAATAATTTATAAATAATTATGCACCACCTACCGGTGGATAGCTTTGAGTAACCTTCAGTGAATAATGAATATTTATTGCTACGCATAATATCTCCAAGTGGCCTTGTCTTCCAAGAACTAAGTTGAGACACCCAAGCCGATATGTCCGCTATGAAAGCTATTTATCAAATTCATTTATACTGTTACGGCCTCAAGAAGCAAAAGGCTCACATAATGAGGCAGCAACATATAAAGGACACCAAACAGAGTTTAAGCAAGACAATGTGATTTATTTAACCAAGAAAACAGAAATGACTTACTGTTGTGATGTATTTTCTCTGTTGTCCATTTGGATGGAGTCATCTAACCCTTCTTGAACCCTGGAAGCTTACGGACGTCCGGGAAACAAAGTGAGCCGAGACAGTGGTTACTGTTTGAAATCACAATGCTTCTGATATATTCAGGTTGTTGGCACATATTTATACAGTATCATAAACATGTTGTAAGCGGCCCGTCAAATCCCTGTCCTGTATTACATGTTCAGCACCCCCCCCCCCCCCCCCCCCCCAGATAACAATGTCACGAGTGACATGAGTATCGGTAGAAGTAAACAAAGTACCAGGTACAGTACAAAAGCAGGCACAAGGCCTACACAAGAGATACTAGTTTGTACAGTTTATACTGATAGGAGGAAGGGACAGTTACCAACACACAAATATAATAAACAATAATACCAAGTTCATATTGATACACATTACACAACACCTAACAGTTGCCCTCTTTTATTCTACAAGAATAACAACCAGACAGGAGTTGTGAATGATACTTTTCGTATAAGCCTCAGCACCAAATCCTATCGTTTCAAGATATGCAGCATCATAGCAGAACTTGAACATTTTACAATTCCTCCACAATTGCCCTGTTTGGTAACCATACCTCCAAGAGCAGGGATTGTACTTATTCTGGTTTAAGACCTAAGTGAGACTAAAAGGGAATGAAAACAATAAACACCTATTTCAAAACCTAAGCAATGAGCATTTACCAGTACAGTAAGTACGCTATGTCGCATAAGCAATGGTCCCTACCTGGAGCCTTATACATGTACCATAAAACAACTTAAAGCATATGAGTAGGTGCCATTATTGATTTAAGAATCTAAAAGAGGATCCCTAAAATGAACATAGGTATTGCTTCTTCAGTAGGCACATAAACTCAAAATATATATATATTTTCCAATCTTTCAACACTAATATTCATGATAATGTTTTTATTTATATATATATATATATATATATATATATATATATATATATATATATATATATATATATATATATATAATGGATGGATAGAAAACAACATATCAACACAATCTAATTCAACAGTGAATCCCACCCCGGTCTCAATGTAGTGTTGAAAAGCCCCACAGGAACATCTTTAGCATTGTAGACCCCAGCTGTGTATGTGTCATGTAATCATCATTCACCCACTCTGGAGGACCTCCTAATTTGTTGTTGTTGTTGTCCAACTGGTCTACTTCCCAAGCATCCAATATCTCATCATCATCATTACCCCATGATGGTACCGGGTACAGATCAGAAACTGGGGTAAACTGGAGTCTCCAGGTTCACTGCGGTGATGTTGATCACTCCATCGGCTGCCTCAGACTGGTCCGGAGTTTACAGATGCCAGCACCATGGCTACCTGCCTTGCACTGCTGGTTTCTTTGGAAGCTAAGCAGGGGCTGGTCTGGTCCATCTCTGGATGGGAGACCAGTTGGTGCTGGCAGTGGTGTTGGAGGGCCAGTAGGGGTGCTCATCCCTCTGGCCTCTGTAAGATCCCCAATGCCCCGGGATGGAGACGGGGACTCCGTCCTGTCTAGAGCACCGTCTTTCGGATGAGACGTTAAACCGAGGTCCTGACTCCCTGTGGTCACTAAAGATCCCGTGGCACTCATCGCAAGAGTAGGGGTGCTAACCCCGGTGTCCCGTCCAAATTCCCAACCCGGCTCTTGTACCAACATGGCCACCTAATCATCCCCTGGTCTGTAATTGGTTAGTTTCATTCCTCACCTCTCCGCTGTGCCAGTGTGTGGTGAGCATACTAGCTGCCGTGCATCACCCAAGTGGGTGCTACACTCTGGTAGCGGATGAGGTGTCATATCTCCCCCCCCCCCACACACACACACTATGTAAAGCGCTTTGAGTGACCTCCAATAAAGTGCTATATAAAACCTATCAATTATTATTATTATTATTATTATTATTAGATGCTGGGATCTCTAGGTCCTTTTTTCTGGGTTGGCTTTTCCGCGGTGCACTTTTGTGGCATGGATCCATTGCGGCTGGTCAGTGGTTAGGACAACCATCCTTGTGATCACAGTGATTTCAGCTGGTAAGCTGTATCCGGCCTCCCAGACCTTCCTTGGGTTGAGTAATTTGATCAGAACCTGATCAACAGGTTTACCTATTGGCATAAGCACACCCAATTGCTAAGTTGTGTGTACAATCTATTTATAGTGATTTTCTTACATTTGTCTCGCACATCTCAAACAAGAGCTAAGAATCAATAGTACAGTTCTTTGTATCCAAGAATACAAAATCTCGCCATTATGTCTCTTACGACCCCCTTTTGGCCGACATGATACATACCATGAAAATGTCGGAGAACGTCGGAGTAATAGAAAAGTGCTAGCTGGTAATGCTTACTGGGATAGTAACGCATTTGTATGCCAATATTCTATATCAGCTGGTGTTGCCTGTGAAACAAAAATTACCTGAAAACATATACATTGAATAAACAGGAGCTACAGAACAATATGGTGATGTAGATCCCTCTTGTGCAGCCCATTCAGCTGCCATATCAGCTAAGTGGTTACCTTGTGCCTGTACCTCTCCTGGGGTACTATGCCCTTTAACCTTAATTACAGCCAATCTAGTAGAATGGGAAATTGCAGCTAGTAAATCCGAAACCAAAATTTAATGTGATATGGGTTTACCATCAGCTGCTTTCAAACCTTGCTGTTACCAATGTTTACCAAGTCATGTACTAACAAGCATGAGTCCTTATACCGCTTGAGGGTTTAAAAGGTGACATGCCCTAGTTACCCACACCATTTATTAATATATGGTTTGATTTGCTTGATCAGAAAACATTTCCTTCCAAACTATTCTATCTATGCATATTTACTAAAAAGAAATTCAATAACAGGCAATGTTTTGCCGAGAAGAGACTTATATGTTGAACAAGACAAAACAATTGCACTAAATCAAATTAACACAGAAGCAATACAATTAAAGAAACTGTTTAAAACCCTTACACTGGAGTTGCTCTAAAAAGAATGTGAGACGACAGGGTTTATACTTGTAGCAACCTAGTTTATTAGAATAAGCAAGATTAGATTGCAAGATTAGTCTGCATTACACACATTCTTCTACCATGCCAGGTAACAATTGGTCCATGTTGGCAAGCCGCCATTTCATCCTCCAATGTCTTGCAAAACGTATCTTCTAAGCATCTGTTTCAAACCGCGCCTTGTTGCAGATCTCTCCTACGGCATCTTGCAACTTCTTCACAGATTTCATTACCATGGGGAAGCTGTCGTTGAAGTTGCCCAGGCCCTCCTTCAGTCACAGCAGTGAAATAGCATGCACTGTGTTAGCATTAGCTCATTAGCACATGCTGTAAAGTTATTTGTAAGTTAGGCACTAGGGGTAAACTATTCTTTTCTTTTCAACAAACAAACCCACACACGGAAGCACATGTGCAGAAAACTTCCTGGACTACAACATGCAGTGCAGGTTTCTAGCAATAGGGGAGCTGTGGTCTCCATCTGCTTGAACTCCATTCACATCACAGAAACTTTTGTTGGCACGTTCAGAGAACATTTGTCTGACCAAAGCAATTTTAAGCAAAAATTAACATATCTATAGCTATAATAGCTATCTAGCTATCTATTTCAACACAACACATTGATATTAAAAACAAAGCGAGATGTGGCGTTGTCTGGCCATGACAACAGGGGCAAGACTGATACCACGCAGTCCACCCTCCCCCATGGGGACACGCCCACCGATAGACCCGGGCCGACCCAGGGAAAACTCCACCAGTTTCTTTTATCCTTTATACCTACCAAGCATCTTATGCATAGACACTCATGAGTGGGGTATCAGGGTGACCGTGGCCCCCCATGGCAGCCCCACTGTCACCTCCCTGTCAAACAACTTTCTTTTTTAAAAAACTATTTTAGTGGAGGTGTTTATCGGGCAATATTCTAAATATTCAGTATTAGTAGGTGTACTTGCCAAATCTACCAGACAATGTTGAGTGCTTGTTATACAGCTGTTTAGGCTTACATTAAACCCTCTAAGTATAATTTATTTTTCTAAACTGTTTATTTAAAAAAAGTATAATATGTTGACACTTTTTAAAGTAAGGTCTAAGGTATTTAAGTATTGCTGAGGTTTCTTCTCGTTTAACGAGATCTGTGGAGACATTGACTGTCCATCCAGCCATACTATCTGTAAATTAGAATTTATCAATGTAATAATTGCCTATGATTCAATTTACAAAATCCATAGGATTTTCACTACTCTTAGGGCCGTTCTTCTGTTTGTACATGTTCTAACATGTGTCTTTTCGGACATCTTTATCAGTTTTAGTTCAGTTTTAAAAAAAGTTAAATGTGTTAATTTTGCTCCCCTTACCCTTAGGACATTTCTGATTTTGAGATTTTCCCATTTCCACCTCCTATATTCAGCGAGTTATAACAGCAGCAGTTAGTTCAGACGTTCGTAAAAGGTAGATGACTCCGTTGTTTAAATGTTTTAAACGTGCTCAAATCAAATTTCTAGTTTATTTCTGTTCTTTCAATGTCCTTCAGTAGAAAATGTTAGTATGATCGTCAGTCGGAATTACACATTATCCCCTCAGTCGGAATATAAAAACAGAAAACAAAAAAACAAAACCCCAATTCTGAGTGATAAAACTAACCGAGAGCTGAGTGATAAAACTAACCGAAAGCTGACATCCCTCAGTCTGATTTAGGTCTACTCCATTTCTCAAATGAGAGACAGGGGGCTGAGCTCCGTCATCACGGGAACCTAGGCGATTTCAACAGTAATGTTGACCATCCCTATTCTCCTAACATCCTCCTATTGAATATGGTTCGATCAGAATTATTATTCCTGTGCTCCACACTGCACTCGTTGAAATACTCAGATGTCTGCGTACCATACACCGCAAGACCCCCGACATCTGGTTTAACCCTATTTACAACAGTTACATCAACATCTAATTTCGGAATACCGGAGCAAGGCAGTCAATTCCTCTGAAGTAGAGGGAATAATGACTTACCTCAGTCCGGTAACCCACTTCTGACACCAATTGTTGTGATGTATTTTCTCTGTTGTCTATTTGGATGGAGGCATCTAACCCTTCTTAAACCCTGGAAGCTTACGGACGTCCGGGAAACAAAGTGAGCCGAGACAGTGGTTACTGTTTGAAATCACAATGCTTCTGCTTTATTCAGGTTGTTGGCACATTTTTATACAGTATCAAAAACATGTTGTAAGTATCAGGAGAAGTAAACAAAGTACTAGGTCAAGCAGGTACAAGGCCTACACAAGAGATACTAGTGTGTACAGTTTATACTGATAGGAGGAAGGGACAGTTACTAACACACAAATATAATAAAGAATACCAAGTTCATATTGATATACCATACACTAACACAATGTTAGTTGTGTTAGTGTATGGTAACACTAACACAATGTTAAACTATAAGAGCAGGGAGGTCTGGCCAAAAGGAACAAAACAAGGAGAAGTCACTGGGCCAACCACACAATTGCCCGTCGCACCTAAGACTTCTCCCTAAGCTAACCAAAACATGGGGGAGAAAACTAACCTACCGAACTACCAGCCCCCCCCCCCCCCCCCCCCCCCCCAAAAAGAAAATAGAAAGCCATTTGTGTCGACACGCCATGTTTGACTGCAGCTACCAATTACGCCTTTTTTTGGCTGGACCGGCAGGAAAGCCAAAAAGAGTGAGTGATAGAGTTACACCATTGGTTGTAGTAAATGATGATGGTTGTAGGTGTCACACGGTCCAGCCACATAGGTTTTCACTTCTTTTTTTCAAAGGAAAATTAAAAGGCAAAAGATGAATGATGAATGATGAGATGAATTCGTCTATCGAGGCCATTGCTTATGTAGTTTTGTCTGCCCGTCACGTGTGTGGAGAGCATCGTGGTAAGAGGAATGTTGAAAGAAGTTGGAAAATGACAAAGAAGAGTGAATACTCCAGGATGAACGTGATGAATATCATGCCTTAATTCGATGAAAAATATCGTTGAAAGATTGAAACTCAGTGTTACTTAGGCTATTTCTGAAGGCTTGCAAAATGTTTTGATGGGCTGAAAAAAAAGAACTTTCTGCAAACATTATTTCATATTTGAGTTTTCCTTCTCCAAGACTCAGCAGCACCTTTTGACAGATTTTTTTCAGTTTCAAATTTGGGAACCTTGTAAATGGTGATCTGAAAACCGATGCACATATGTTGTGTAGAAAAGTTTTGAAACATTGAAACTTGAGTTTCTAAAAGGCAAGTCTTTGAAACTATTTTGAAACATTTGCAGATGTTTTGCACTCAGTATTTGTTAGTTGTGTTTGGTATGTCAATATGAACTTGGGATTATTCTTTATTATATTTGTGTGTTGGTAACTGTCCACTTCACTCGGTACCAATTCTTCATGTTTAGACTAAATGTACAAGGGCAGAGCGACCACCTTATCTGTTGTCCTTGAGATGCCTGTAAGGTTTCTCCAGCCCAAGGAAAAATGTCCCCTCCCCCACTCAGTATAAACTGTATAGACTTGTATGTCTTGTGTAGGCCTTGTGCCTGCTTCAGCTAGTACTCTGTGACATTGTTTTGCTTCTTCCAAATTGTCCGACATTGTTATCTGGGGGGGTGCTGAGCACGTGGTTCTGGACAGGGCCGCCACATACACTACTTGTTTATGATACTGTATAAATATGTGCCAACGACCTGAATAGATCAGAAGCATTGTGATTTCAAACAGTACCCACTGGCCAGGTCACTTTGTTTCCCGGACGTCCGTAAGCTTCCAAAAAGACAACAGAGAAAAAGATCACAACAGTATTGCAGATTGTTCTTTCAAGGCTGAGTTTACAACACTGTGGCAGGGTCGCTCCTGTCCACACGCCACCTAAGTGGCTTTTCTTGGGGCCCTCCGACACAGGACACGGGTAGATGTTCAACATGTTTATTGGAGAGCAGGTGGTCTTTGCTGAGCTGATGTTCAAGCTGCCATGACAGTGGCTCCTCCTCGAGTGTGTGGCTGCGTTTCATTAGTGGGTTGCGTCGCCCTCGCTCACTTGCCCTCAGCCCTTGCCCTCCGGGGAATCCCCATCGCCATCATAAGGGCTATTCCATTTCTCTAAAAAGCTGAAGTGACCTTGGTGAGATCGACCCTTGAGGGCTGAGGGATGGAGTCAACATCGACGGTCACTCCAGAGCTGTATATCACCCACAATGCACTGCAGTAGTGCACGAAAAATACATCCATGCGGTGGCAGTAATGAGCCCCAAACACCGTTGTCTGCTGTTTGTTTACCACCAAAGAAGAAGAAAATGAATTAAAGGAGCCAGCAGCACGGATCCAGTGTTGCCAGATTGGGCGGTTTTCCGCCCAATTGGGCTACTTTTGCTTACGTCAGGCGGGGAAAAAACACATTGGGCTGGTGAATAAAATTTGGGCTGCTTTTGTCCACATTTGGCGAATTTTAATATTGTGAAAACAGCACTCTCTCTCTCTTTTAAATAAATAAATAGCTTTAATACATAAATAAATAGCTTTAATAAATAAATAATTGATGCGAGTTGTAGGTTATTCAATCGGCATCTTTTTTTTTTTCAATCGGCATCATTTCATTTGGCAACTTAACCAAGACGTCAGTTCAGCAAAGCCGCCACACTCGCTGCTAAGCAGCAAGGAGAAAAAGAGGGGGAGGGAGGGAGAGAGGAGAAAACGAGAGGCAGGGAGAGGCACTCTGTGCATTTTTTTGTTTGTTTTAAATTGTTTTCCAAGTAGTCCTCATACGGGTCATTTGTGATGTAAATAATGACATTTAAAAGTGCACCTTTTTACAATTTTTGCAGGGTTTTGCAATTTGCAAAAACCTATTTATCTATCATTTATGTGTGGTTATTTGATGCAGATATGAAGCTCTTGATACTTACGAGTGTTTTCTATTGCATGTGTTATGATTTTACGGGTTTACACGGGTGTCTTGCAACTTTGTGGTTTGGGCTGGTTTTTATTGGATTGGGCGGGTTCTAAGATGTGATTGGGCTGGAAACTGTCAATCTCATCTGGCAACACTGCACGGATCAGCCAGTGTCATTATGCAATTAGACTGCCCGTTGTTGCTGCGTAATGACAGAGCCAACAATTTACAAGTGTAAGCATATACTGCTATTATAGGCTTTTTTACATCTTTTGCTGTGCATTTCTGCGTGGTTTAGGGATTGTTTCCATAGTGTTACAGGGTCTGATGAGGAGACAGAGCTCCTCATTAAGCTCAGAATGAGCTCTGAATGTTTATTTACCAGAGAAATGCCTCAAAGCTGGCCTGGAAGTGAGTTTGTTTGTAACCTACTGTGTCATTGCGTATGAATGTATTTCTGTTACTTATTCAGGGATGGCAACTTTTGACGTCAGGTTGGCCTGAGATTCCGCGAACTTTTGACTTTGTAAAAAGTGCGTCTTTACTTTCTTAATAGTCTACGAGACGATTCTGTATAAAATTCGCAAAGAGGGGAAAATTAGAATGAGAAAAGGCATGTGTGACATGAGACTCGCGCTCAATCCGTGAGGGATAGCAGCTCAGCTTATTACTTCTGATTCTAGAGACTTGCTTCTTTGTTGTGGTGCTAATTTTATTCGCGGGAGCCTTATAATGTTTTTAATGTATTTGGTGTGCATAATATAATTCTTTTATTGTCAAACAGGACAATTGTACAGAGGATGGGTCTGCAGGGAAGGCTGACAGGAACACAGGCGGCCAAAAAATGGGAAAACCTAATAAAGAAATACAAGGCAATTAGTATAAATTTGTATAGAAACAGCACAATTGGCAAAACAAATTCACAAACAACTACATGCTTTTTTCTCATTTGAAATTGAAGCAACCACTATAAATCCTTATAGACTACTGTTCCCTGTAACATCTATCCTACATGACTTTAAGTGTTGTGTTTGTATAGTTTTCTGAACCACAATCTTGAACAATAAAGGCCATTTAAAGAATGATGAGGACGAGGATGGTGGTGGTAACAGGCCTAATAACTATTAGAAATAACAATCTAAAACTAATGTCAACTAAACTGAAAGTAGGTTAAATGTGTTTAAACAACCAAACTTTCTACAAATAAGGTAAAAAAATAAATGAATTGTCTGAATAAAATATAAAACAAAACTAATAATTCTGAAATGACCAGGTGCTGGCGTACTGCTATCAAGCACAGAAGACATCTTTGTCTCAAAGATATGAGTCTCCGTATATTGCACGTTATTTGGAATAGGCAATAGAGCGCTACTCCAACAACGTGTGGCCGATCCATGATTGTCAAGGCTGTTACCGGGCGAGGGCAGGTGCGTTTCATTTATCCCTTTTCCTCCTCCCCCGCCCACTTCCCCTCCGCTCTCCAAGTGGCCTCCGTGTGACGTATTACCAAGGGCTGAGGGCGAGTGAGCGAGGGAAACTCAACCCACTAATGAAACGCAGCCTGTGTTGATGGCTGGTTTATTCTGGGTGCCATGATTGCTCTGCACCACAGGTGTGCAGCCCCACCCAGCCAGAGTCCAATCAGTGTGACTCAGGCCAGGTGAGGCTGTAAACCAGCCATCAACAGCACACACTCCACATACACCCTCAGTCACCCCATTGAGATATGCATAAATAAAACGTACAATGTAAAAGTTTGAACCTGATACATTGATTTAAATTAGGCTATGCCCCACATCCTTATAAGCATCAAAGCTGGATATAGCCTATTAATCGGTTATCGGCATTATAAATATCCTGCTCCGTTTCTCAATACACCGATGGGGTTTTTCCATACAATGTGCTGGCCTGTTTTGACTCAGCATGTCAGCCCAGCACGGCAAGGATTTGCATCTCCATGACAAAAGGGCTTCCCTCTTGAAGGTGTGTCTTTAACTGATGACGCGCTTAACTTCGTCGTCTGATCCAATCCTCGTTCCATACCCATCTGACTTCACCGCAACCGCCAACTCCAGAGAAGGTCTGATTTTGGCTGGGTTTACCAGCGGGAATAGGCTTGCTCATTGCGCAGAACTATTGTGTTCAACGATTCAATTCACCCTTTCGATTGAATTTAAACATATAACAAACTATTTATTCTTCAAGCTTCCATATCCACCGACCCCACCGCTTAGGAACACTCTTCAACAGAATATTCCTCACTTTATAATTTAGGTTCAAAGAGGCCTGCAGCAAAGGAGTATGAAGGGCCCCCACAGCCAAGACACTCCTCGTTGAAAACGTTGGCGGAAAAAACTGTTAAAATAGTCAAATTTGCTCTTAGCCAAAATGTATTACATGCAGGCCTATGTATGTAGGCTATAGCCTATATTTGCATTTACTTAAAGGACCTATATGTAGGATTGCTCCCTCTCTGGCCAAAACTGTTATTGCAACCAGGTTGTAAATACTGTACAGCGTGGTACTCCCTCCCCCTCCCCCCCCAGAGTAGCGGTTGCCAGATTCCCCGTTCCCGGATTACTCAACACAACACTGCGTCTACTAGAAGGAGCAACCATGACAAGTGTTTTACATACTGTTCTTTGCTTTTATTTAGGTAAAGAACATAGAATTGCCTCTGTGTATGAAGTGTGCTATACAAATACACTTGCCTTGCATAGATCCCTGATAATATTGACCAACTGCATCACCGTCACCGGGGCTTCATAGTAATGTGTCCGAGGAGAGCAGCCCTCTCGGACACACACACACACATGCTGTTACCGCTGTTTTATTATCATCCACACTTCCAGACCATCACCGGGGCTTCATAGTAATGTGTCCGAATAGAGCAGCCCTGTCGGACACACACGCCAGCTCTGACCGCTGTTTTATTATCATCCGCACTCCCACACCGTCACCGGGGCTTCATAGTAATGTGTCCGAATAGAGCAGCGCCCAACGGACACACACGCCAGCTCTGACCGCTGTTTTATTATCATCCACACTGCAGTCGGTGTGCAGTAAATGGCCCTCAATGGTGTGAAATCCTTACATACAGTCATTGAGCAAACGATACTGACTTCGTGAAAACGCCCATGAGGCAACAACGCAATGATTCGCTTCAAACATGTTTTTCTAGCAAAAACTGAATAATGGCGATAAGCCAAATATAATTCTAAAGATATACTGCAATAGTTCACTCCAGTGGAAACATGGACCATTTTCATTACCCAACTAAAATATATTTGGTAGGCTAATAGTGCATGTTCACGAATGCATTTAGTAACGTCAGACATTTCTGACCCGAAACATTTGTAGCTGCAGCCTTCCTTATACAGTAAATGGCTGCAGCTCAGCCTATCTGGCAACCCGGATGGCGACACAGTACTGACTTCGCGATTGGACGCTAGGCAGAAGGTGGCGCAACAGACCAAAACACAAAATGTAAACAAAACAGTTTTCCTGGCACAGAAATATTGCGTTTGAAATTAAATATTCTGGCTGAACTACTATTATGTCTGACATAAATACTTGAAATTAACATGATTCCTCAATGTCTATTGACATATTAGGGTCATTTTATGATTACTTTGAGTACATTTCTTACATATAGCTCCTTTAAAATAAAACAAAACACCAAATATTAGTTCAACAACATCCCCATATGATTCGATTTGATTATATAACTTTATTAATCCTCATGGGGGATATTCATTAGCCATCACTGGAACCACAATAGTCTTTCAAAAACAAATCCTTTTATTTACTTTTTTTTCTATATGAATACTTCAGGTAATACATTAGTATGATGAATAATATGAAAACAAATTGCAGATTGTTTATTTTATTTTTCTATATAAATAGGCCTTTATGGCGTTTTTTCCATTTCCTTCCTTTCCTTCATGGCGAGTCAAATGCAGTGCTGATTTGCATTTCCATTACCAGTTTAAATGCTGTGCCGAGCTGTGCCCAAAATTGGACTGGCGTTTTTCCATACAATGTGCTGGCCTGTTTTGACTCGGCACCTCAGCCCAGCGCAGCAGGGATTTGCATTTCCATTACAACAAGGCTACCTGCTTGCAGGTGTGTCTTTAACTGATGACAGGCTCAACTCGATGACGTTCAAAAGCATGTCATGCACTATTGATAGAAATTCCCCAAAGCAGCTAATCATCATTCATTTAATCATTTCATTTAATCTGGTTCACAATTCTCAACAGGCTCTTCACCCAGTCAGTAACTGCGGTCATGTCAGATGCGCTGCCATTCGTGATCAGTTGGTCTTTTTATGACTTCATCAAATACCTGTTTTAATTAGATAGTGAGTAATAATCATGGATGTATGAACAAGCCCGTGCTCTCGCTGAAGGATTGAACTCTGCTGTGTGCGCACGACGGCGCTCAGCTGTAGTCGCGTATATGTGTAACCCCTCTATTTCGGCTCCATCTCAGCAGACTGAAGAGACCACTCAACCACTTCTCAGGTTCACAGTGTTTAATTCAGCACAGCACATCTGTAGCAGCCCCCCCCAATAGTTAGTTAGGCCTTTAAGTTCCCTAGGGAACATAGGCCATCAATGAAACCCCTCCATCCTCTTCGGTCTTGTGCCTTCCGTTCCAGTTGTTGCCAAGTCAGCCCTTTCGTCTTCATCTCCTGCTCTGTGGTTCTTCTCCAGGTGGCTCTAGGTCTTCCCCTCTTTCTCTTGCCTTGTGGGTTCCATGTTAGGGCCTGCTTTGTAATTGATTTGTTTTTTCTTCTGAGTGTGTGGCCTATCCATTTTCATTTTCTCCTCCTGATTTGGGTCTCTATTGGTTGTTGTTTGGTGAGTTCCCACAGGTTGGCATTTGAGATGGTGTTGGGCCAGTAGATTCCCAGGAGGCGTCGTAGGCAGCGGTTGCTGAATGTCTGTAGTTTGTTGAGTATGTTGGTGGTTGTCTTCCAGGTTTCGGATCCGTAAAGTAGAGTGGATTTGACATTTGAGTTGAAGATTTTTAGTTTGGTCTTGAGTGATATGTTTTTTGTTTTCCAGATTTTATTTAAGATGTTAAATGTTGTCCTTGCTTTGCCAATTCTGGCTTTGGCATCCTCCTCCGATCCTCCTTCTATATTAATTACACTCCCAAGGTATGTGAAACTGGTTACATCCTCTAGCTGGTTTTGATCCATGGTTATTGGTGTGTTGTTCTTGTTGTTGATTCGCATTACTTTGGTTTTTGATGAGTTGATTTTGAGCCTGAGCGAAGCAGCAGTTATCTCTAGTTTGTGTGATTTGTCCTGCATCTGTTGGTGGGTGTGTGCAAGTAGTGCCAAATCATCAGCAAAATTCAGATCCTCTAGCTGTTCGGTCAGGCTCCACTGTATGCCGGTTCGGCTGTTGTTGGTTACCTGTTTCATAGTCCAGTCTATGCAGAGGAGGAAGAGGAAGGGTGAAAGCAAGCATCCCTGCCGCACCCCAGTCAGGACCTCAAAGGCCTCTGATACGCATCCTTCATGGAGAACTTGACATTGCATCCCATGGTAAGTGTTCTTGATGATGTTGATGAACTTGGATGGAATGCCATAGTGCCCCATCAATTTCCACAGCATCTCGCAATCCACACTGTCAAAAGCCTTTTCAAAGTCTATGAAATTTACTAAGACAGGTGAGTTCCATTCGATGGATTGTTCGATGATAATCCTGAGGGTGGCTATTTGGTCTCCACAGGATCTACTGTTTCTGAAGCCGGCCTGGTTTTCCCTCAGTTTCTCATCCACCGCCTTCTGGAGTCTCTCGAGTATAATGCGGTTGAGCACCTTCCCTGGTGCTGAAAGCAGCATTATTCCTCTGTAGTTTTTACACTCCCTGAGGTCCCCTTTCTTTGGAATCTTTATAATGATGCCATCTCTCCAATCTGGCGGGACATTTTCTTCCTCCCAGATGATTTGCATGAGATGGTGAAGCATGTTGGTGGAGGTTTCGATGTCTGCCTTGAGGGCTTCGGCTGGTATCTCATCCGGCCCCTCTGCCTTGCCTCCTCTCAGGGCCTTGATGGCCTTCTTGATTTCAGTCTTGGTGGGGGGGGTTGCAGTTTATCTCCAGCAGGTTTGCGGCTGGTGGAATCTCTGCTGTTATTTGAGGGGGTTGTCTATTAAGCAGTGGTCTAAAGTGATCTGTCCACCTCTTTAGTTGGTCTTCCTTGGTTGTGAGGAGTGTTCCCTGTGAGTTTTTAATGTGTACTTGAGTTTGTTTGAACTTTCCTGTGAGCTTTTTTGTTGTAAGGTAGAGTTCCTTGAGGTTGTTATTTCCTGCTGCTTCCTCTGCCTGTTGTGCTAGATCCTCAATGTACTTCTTTTTGTCTCTTCTGACACTTTTTTCACTTCTTTGTTTGCTGCTTGATATTCCTTCTGTGCTGTTGCCTTTGTTGCTCTGGTTTTACTTTTGTTTATTACCTCTTTCTTCCCCCTTCTCTCGCTCACTTTCATGATCGTTTCGGTGGAAAGCCAGGGTTTGATGTTTGTTTTCCTTCTCCCTACCACTTCTTCGCATGTCTCTTTCCATATGCTTTTCAGACCTTTCCACGTATCCTCCAGTGATCTTGTGGTTTCTGCTTCCTGGTGTTGTAGTAATTGTAGTGCTTGGAACCGGTTGTGTAATGTGACTTGGTAGAGTTCCGATGTGCCTATATCCTGAAATTGCTGTACATTGAATTTGAATCTTCTTTGTCTGAGTTTCATGCGTTTCAGTTTCAGCTGGATCCTTGCTGTAACCAGGTGATGGTCAGATCCAGCATCAGCTCCTCTTCTAACTCTGACATCCAGCAATGAATGCCTAAACCTTTGGGTAATGCAGATGTGGTCAATCTGATTTTCTGTGGTATGGTCAGCAGAAACCCAAGTTGCTTTATGGATGTCCTTGTGTGGGAAAATGGACCCACCGATGACCAAGTTGTTGTCTGCACAAGCCGCTGCAAATCTTTCTCCATTTTCGTTGATGGATCCTAGTCCATGTCTTCCCATTACCAGTTCATAGCCATTGTTGTTTCCTCCTATCTTGGCATTCATGTCTCCCATCAGGATCATTATGTCCTTTTCTTTCTTGGCCTGGAGTATGTGGTATAGTCGGTTGTAAAAGTGATCCTTGGTTTCATCAGCTGCGTCGTTGGTGGGGGCGTAGCATTGTACTACCTGGAGGTTTATTTTCTTGTGTGTAGTATGGAATCTGGCTGTGATGATCCTTGAGTTGATGGGTTCTCAGCTGATAAGGGCCCTCTGTGCTTCTTAGGAAAGCATGAATGCTACTCCCTCTGTATGTGGTGCAGAGTCATCTGGGTGCCCGGAGTACAGAACGGAGTCTCCACTCGTCAGCTTGACCTGCCCTGTCTGAAGCCATCTGGTTTCACCCAGACCAAGGAGAGATAGATTGTACCTCCTCATCTCCTCCGCTATCACTGCTGTCTTTCCTCCTGCATACATGGTCCTCACTTTCCATGTTGCTATGGTGGTGGGTCGTCTAGGGGTCAGAAGAAGCTTCGGACGCACTGTCTCCTTGCGGTTTTCCATGTGTGTCGTCATATTTTCTTTAGCTTGGGATGCTGAAGAGTCTTCCTTTCCAAGACTTTGGGATTTTTTAGTTTTCATCAACGTTTCTGTAGCATGTAGGGTTTTGCGAGTTGGGGTTGCTAGCCCCAAGCCCAACCTTCCACCATTTCTGGTTTCTGGAGTTTTGGAGTTGGTTTGTTAGTCCTCTCCCCTATCCTATTGTCTTCCAGGTAATGGGTTACAGTCTCATACCACATGAGGCCAGACAGGGTTTGGGTTGTGTACAAGCTGTCTCGGCACTTCAAGCCCAACCAACTCCTGCTGCTGTGTAGTGAAAGCTGCAACCAGGGCAAGCATTTCATACCAGCAGCGCGAGACAGCCACCGATGAATGGTCAAGACTTAAACTGATGGTTTTCTTGATTTATTGAAATCCTTCCGTAGTCAACCAATAAGCCACCGTAAGAGCTATAGGCAGAGCACAAATACAATGCATTACCTAACTAGCCAGCACCATGTATTAACCTAGCATAACATTCAGTACCATCACGTAGTATAGTAACTTAGCATATGTAAGAAATGTCTTATTACAATGCAAAATCATTTCAAAAGGCATTAACACATGTTAACCGTGTATTATTACATGAACACTGACCTTGTGCCTCTTCGGCGGGTGCTAAAACAATTCAATATTGAACCTTAACTGTATCGCTATCTTTCTGTCTTTGTTAACGTTTCTGTTGCGTTCTGTTCTTCTCTGCCTTGTGCGCGCTAGGAACTCACTTGAGCACGGCACATTATTTCAACATAAAAGTCCTTCAAACAAGGCAGAATATAAGGCAATATAAATTCACCAAAAAATGGAAAGCAATAATTATAGATCATGACTATACTCAATAGTGCTGTGTTTTCTTTAGAACTAATTCAGAAATTGGGTTCTTTACACTCCCACCAAAATTATGAGTATTTCATTACACAACATGAACTACGAATCATTTTCTCAATAGAAATTACATTTAACATTAACATTTCATTTACATTGACACAATTTTTTTTTTTTTTTACATTTCTTTTCTTTTCCTTTTTTTTTAAGTAGCTTCTAGCAGCAGGACCAGTTTCTGCACCGGACGCTCCAACAAAGATAGCTTACCCAAGTGCTCACCCTTTTTGTTTAGTCTCATATCTCCAACAGAGATTTTTGCTCTTCTTACAAGTCCATCCTTTCCCTTGACAGTCTCTATAACTCTTGCAAGTTTCCACTCACCTCTAGGTGAAAGTTCATCAATGTCCATGACAACATCACCTACTTGTAAGTTTCTTTTCGGTGAGTGCCATTTCTGTCTTGCTAAGATGCTGTGCAGATATTCTTGTTTCCAGCGGCTCCAGAACTGCTCCGCTAAATGTTGCACCCTTCGCCATCTCTTTGCTCCGTATACGTCCTCTCTGGGGAATGTGCCGGGCGGAGGCAGTGCTGGGCCGGTCTTCATTTGGATGAGGTGATTGGGGGTCAAAGGCTCCAGACTGTCGGGACTGAGCAAGGTGTCTACAATAAGGGGTCTACTGTTGACTATAGCCATAGCTTCATATAACAGAGTTCGTAGTGCAGAGTCAGTGAGTCTGTTGTGAGAAAGTGTCAGCATGGAGTTTAGGACACTTCTGACTGTTTTGATTTGGCGCTCCCACACTCCACCTGCATGACTTGAGTGGGGTGCGTTCATCACAAAGTAGGGGTGGAATGGTTCACAAATCCACGGTTCGGTTCACGGTTTTGTGGTCACGGTTTTCAGTTCGGTTCGGTATATGTTGATTGTTAGGAAAATCAATGATGTCTTCTATAGTCAGGTTAAAACTGAAAGAATGAAGCATTGTCTGTAGTAACAGGGATTGTGCTGCTACCCCTCTGCAACTTCCAATCCTGTCACTGCTTCTGTCAGTGCTTCAGAGAGATGCTCACTAGTATGGCTCTCATAAAGGGGGCGCCTCTGTAAAACTGAGCTCTAAATCTCCCATTCTGAAGTAATGTAATGGGCAGTCACAGTCAGGAAACTTTCAGTAGCCCTGGAGGTCCATCCATCACTAGTTAGCGCTACAGAGGCTGTCAGACAACTCTTTAACAATTCCTTGTCGGGTCTCCACATAAAGTGCGGGAATTACCGTGTTGCTGAAGTATTTGCGGGAGGGGATTTTACATCGTGGCTCCAGTGCTTTAATCATAGAACAGAATCCTGCACCCTCCATTACGGAATAAGGCTGCATATCTTTGGCTATGAAATATCCAACTCCTTTAGTTCTGCAGTTTGCCCTGTCTGACTCGCCACCGTACGGGTTTACTATCTCTTTACATAAATATTTTTTTCTACTTAAAAAATATTATTTTTAGGGGTGTCAAATTATTGCGTTAATTGTTAATTAACGCGATAATGTTTAGCGCGTTATGTTTTTTAATTGCGTTAATCTAATTTTTAATCTCTAATTTAGTGTTATAAAAGAAACACTGTTAACCTTGTGCTGCTTTACAGATAATACAATACCGTAATAATCAGGCTTAAATATAAATATAAATAAATATATATTAATAAATACATATTTTTACAAGCACACGCACGAAGCGGGCCGCCTATTAACAGCGTGGACCAAGCGGTTCTGGACCAGGAAGGAGACATAAACACTTTTAATAATCGTATTTAACCATATAACTGCACACAACTTTATTTAAAAGCAAGCAAATGGAAAACATGTTTGTTGGTATTTTGGTGTCCGGTGCGTGTGGATGTGCGGCTCCTTCGGCGGAGCGGTGTCTACCTGCCTAGGTGTCTACCTGCCCAGGTGTAGGCTATTGGTCAGTATGCCTGCAGCGATTAGTTAAATCAGGGCTTGTTGCGACCACGGATGTATTCGGTTTGCGATGCTCATGCCTTGTTATTTTTATGTTTTACTTTTTGCTCGACTAATGAAAACGTATTCGACTAAGCCGACTATTAGGGGGCAGCCCTAGTTAACTTACAGCACTTTATATGGACCATTAGTTATATTTTCAATTTATTTACAGAGCAATCCCTGCCAAGTTTTTAGGTAATAACTATAGAAGAGACTATAGGATTAGTGTGTGTCGGACGAGGGGGACGTGGCATCACGATGGTGGCTCTCCATCGTGATGTCAGTCAGCCACAACCCTACTGCTGGCGCATCTTCTAACTCTTTTCCACTCGCCATACCCACACAATTCTCCACAACAACTGACCCAATACTCTATCTGCTAAACCCGACTACACCGCTTTCGCTTCTTCTCGTTGTTTACTACTGGTGGTTGGCTTTAGGCGCAGTACCACCACCTTCTGCTGTGAAGTGTACACGCTTCGCCTATGAGAAAAAGGAGCAGCGCATGAACCGAACGCAACACACGTGAATCGAACCGAGACAGTCGAACCGAACGGTTTGGACGGTTTTCATAAACCGTTCCATCCCTATCACAAAGTCACACTGCCTTTGTGACAGAAACGTGCTCAGTCTGTCAGTGTCAAGCTCTTGTAAAGCAGCCTTGAATTCATTCTTGGCACCAATGAAATTCGTGCCTTGATCGCACTGGATTTGACGGACAGCACCTCTGATGGCGATGAAGCATCGCAAGCCGTTAATGAATAGCCTGGCAAGCCAGACCCACATCAGAAAGATGTAAGGTCTGGCTCAGCTCCATTGACAGTGTGGGCGGGATAAACGGTTGTCTTTCAAGTTCCCTCTGCACGCAATAGGATAGCGCTACAACCAATCAGAGCAACAAAGAAGGTGACGTAGTCAGAGCGACGGCCCTGACTACGTAATTAATCAAAACTCCGAATACATCTTTCTTTTTGAGGAAAGACTTCAGTGCCGTTCTTTGTTCTTTTCTCAAATAAAATGTTAACTTCAAGTCTTGAAGAGTCGCGGCCAAAGCCGAGTGGAAAGACAGCCGTTCGCCAGCAGCAGCCATTGTTTACCTCTAACACGGAACCGTCGCAACTCTGTCGTCATAGTAGCCCGGCTTTCGACTCCGCCCCTCACGCTGTGATTGGTCTGACATACTTTGTGTTTCCAGCACCAAAAAGCCAACGGAGCCGTGCTAGACCTACCTAGCTGCCAAATAAATTTGCTGCAGCTAGGGGGTGTCTAGATTTCTAGGCTAGTTAATGAAGGCATCGGTAGACATGTCCTCTAGCATTTCCAGGTGGATGGCCCGTGAACAAAAGCAGGTAAAGAGCAGGCCATATCATTTGTGTTGTTTCCTTCCCTCTGTTGTGACGAAGGGACCGAAGCAGTCCATTCCACAATAAGTGAAAGGAGGGGAGGGCTTCATGCGTTCTTCAGGTAAGTCACTCATACGTTGGCCCTCTGATGGTCTTCTAAGTCTTTGACAGATCACACACTGGCGAATGAATGAAGACACAGCTTGGCTCATACCTGGTATCCAATATCCACTGGATCTGATCTCATTGGCCGTAAAGCCTTTGCCTTGATGCTTGGTCTTTTTGTGATTGTGAGCTATTATTAGCTTTGTGACCTGGGGCCTCATGTACGAAGACTTGCGTGGATTTCCTACTGAAACTTGACGTACGCCAAAACCCAGAAACTGTCGTACGCACAAATAAATTCAGATGTATCAAAGTGTGCGTATGAATGGATCCAAGCGCATTTCTTTTGTACATCCCGATCAACGTGGAACTGAGCGCACGTGCAGATGTGGCAAACTCCTCCCTGTCCACGCCCTCATTTAAATATGCAAATCTATGTAAATAGTAGGGATGAGTGAGTACAGCATTATCTGTATCTGTTAACCATATGAATTATCTGTATCTGTACTCGGAGTGGGCGGGGCCTAACCCGGAAGTGGGCGGGATTTAACCCGGAAGTGGGTCGGGTTGTCTTGAAATGAGTGAGGTTTTAACCGGTATGTTATTTTAAGCATGCAATTGATATGGGTTGATCAGAAATTGTTATTTATTGCTGATTAGAAAACTATTTACAGGATAGCATCAGCATTGAAAAAAAACTAACTCCGACGACCGGCAGGGAGAGGGAGAGAGTGTGTGTGTGTGTGTATTGTTGTGCTGTTCTTTGAGGAAGAAGGCCGCCGACACAGGATCGCTTTTAACTCACTTTATTTGTTTAGCTTTAGGTCTATTATCTATGAAGCAAAAGGAGAGGTATGTATAGTTCACGCGTGGAGCGACCCGTAGCCAGATATCTCTCCAGATACGTGGCCTGGGGGTTTCTGCCCTTCCCCCGGATGTGTGGTTTGGTAGTACCTGGCCAGGTGTGGCCTCTATGACGCATAATATGCTCTGATTGGCTAGTGTTGAGCGCCCACCCCCAGTGTATTATGTGTGCTGCCATCTGGTGGCCAGGTGCAGTTAATACAGCTTATATATTTGTTTCTGTTCCCTTGTGAGGATGTGAGGATATTACAGTCTGTATTACAGTTGATACATATACTGTTATTTATTCGTCACAATATGTAGCTTGATTTCCAATATGTATACCACTACTAGCTTTATTTTTTCACGAAATACAGCAAGAAAGTGTCGGACACCGTGCGTGAAGTAAAAAAAAACTGGTTAGAGCCAGGCAGCCAGATGACGGTTAAAAAAAGAAAAAGAAAAAAAAATCTCCGACAGGCAGAGATGCAACACGAGTCGGCACCACGTCTGAACGAACCCACATTTACCAGAACTCTACTGGTTCATAAGTAAGTACCAACCTAAGTAACAAACCTGAAGCTGAACCTGAAACTCGTATAATACTCGTACTCGGCAAAAGTGCTTTATCCGTACCGGATACTCGTTTCAGCCGAGTATCCGGCTCAACTTTAGTAAATAGGCCCTGGACCTGAGATTCACCTCTATCCGATCAGATAAAACAAGCAAGTGTGGCACAGAGGATATTTATATATGATTGCCACTTACTTAAATGTGTTATTTTATATGTATGGACTTTATTTGGAATTTTTACAGACACCCCCCATTCAATTTTAAGCATTATTATTATTATTATTATTATTATTATTATTATTATTAGAGTTGAGCCGGATACTCGGCTGAAACGAGTATCCGGTACGGATAAAGCACTTTTGCCGAGTACGAGTATTATACGAGTAATACGAGTCAATATCTGTGCTCGGATTGAATGAAAACGAAAGTTACAGATGTAAGTACGGTTCTATGAATCCTGGATGACCGCCAGAGGCGGTGCTTAAAGCACTGGATATATCCACCTCACGCATGCGCATTTCGAGTACCTAATACCAACATAGTCACCTGTGACCCCCACGTGACACCGGGAAGGCTATAACTTCCGGTGTCGTTAGAGGATCTGTTCCTAGAATCTTCTCGCGAAAACACAAGGATTCTGAGGGACTAGACACTCTGGCGGTCATCCAGGATTCATAGAACCGTAGTTACATCTGTAACTTTCATTCTATTTCATCCTTACTGACCGCCAGAGGCGGTGCTTAAAGCACTGGATGACCATACCAACACTCCTTAGAGTCAGCAGAGCTTGGCCGTAGGACCGCCGCCATTGGACAGTGGCCGGCGAAGTTGACACGATAAAACCTTGTGAAAGTGCCAGGCGTTGCCCATGATGCTGCAGCACAGATAGCCTCCAGGGGCACCCCTCTTAGTGCAGCCCATGAGGTTGCAACGCTTCTGGTGGAGTGGCACCTCACCCCAGATGGTGGGGGACGGCCACTGGCCCCATAGGCGTGCGCGATGGCGTCGACGACCCAATGGGACAGTCGCTGTTTCGACAGAGCACAACCCCTGTTAGGGCCACCTGACACACGAACAATTGCTCTGACTGTCTGATGCCGGCAGCAGCAGCAATGTAGGCCCTAAGCGCCCGTACCGGGCAGAGCAGCTCAGATCTACCCTCCTCAGATGGGGAGTCAAAACGAGCGAGCCGGATAGGCTGGTTGAGATGGGTGCGTGAAAGCACCTTGGGTAGAAATGCCACATTCGGCCATAGGACTACCCCTGAGCCATCAGGGTTCCACCGCAGGCACGTCTCTGCCAAGGATAGGGCCTGCAATTCCCCGACCCGCTTTGCGGATGTAATGGCCAGCAGGAAAGCCACCTTCATGGACAGCCACTTTAACCCTACCTGGGTCAAGGGCTCAAACGGAGGTAACGACATGGCCTCCAACACCAGGGGCAGGTCCCATGCTGGGGCCCTCAGGGTCCTAGGGGGACACAGCCGCAGAACCCCTCTAAGAAAGAGGGACACCAACCTGTGGCACCCCACCGTGGCTCCGTCGACCCCTTCATGCCGGGAAGAAATAGCAGCCACATAGACCCTCAGGGTGGAGTGGGAGCGACCACTATCGAGGAGGGACTACAGGAACTCCAGCACGATGGCCACGGGGCAGCGTACTGGGTCTGCTGCCTTCCCGTTGCACCAGTCAGAGAACAGCTTCCATCTGTTCTCGTACTGTGCCCTAGTAGATGGCGCCCTGGCGTTCAGGATAGTGTTCCTGACGGACACCGTACAGAAGCTCAGCAGTGGGTCGGGCCCTGCAGTGGCCAAACCCAGAGCTGGAGGCGGCGGGGTCTGGGTGCCAAATTCGACCCCCCAGATGTGACAAGAGGTCCTTCCTGTCGGGGAGGCGCCATGGAGAGTTGCAGCAGAGCCTGCGCAGCAGTGGAAACCAGAGTCTCCCTGGCCAAAAGGGGGCCACCAGAAGTAGCCTGTGACCCCGCAGGAGCACCCTCTGGAGTGTGGGAAGAATCAGAGGCAGTGGTGGGAAGGCATACAGAGGACTCATTGGCCAGTCATGAGCCAAGGCATCCTGTCCGAGGGGACTGGTCACCTCCGTCCAGGAGAACCAGAGGGGGCAGTGAGCGGATTCCTCTGAGGCAAAGAGGTCCACTTCCGCCCTGCCAAAGAGACCCCATATCCTCTCCACCACCTCCGGGTGAAGCCGCCACTCCCCCGGTGGGGGCTTCTGTTGCGACAGGAAGTCCGCGACCTGGTTCCGGTCCCCTGGGATGAAGACTGCCTGCACGCTGGCCAGGCTGGGATACGCCCAGGTCAGCAGGCTCCGAGATACCCGGAGTAGCCGTGTAGACCGAGTGCCCCCTTGGTGGTTGATCTGGGCAACGGTGGACTTGTTGTCCAATCGGACCAGCACGTGCTTGCCTTCCAGCTGAGGCAGAAAGTGGTTGAGTGCTAGTTGCATCGCACGGAGCTCTAGCACGTTGATATGTGCGTTGCCCTGGGCCGGCCACTGCCCCTGGGCAGTTCGGCCCTGCCACACCGCTCCCCATCCCGAGAGGCAAGCGTCTGTGGTGACCAACTCTCGACGGGGCGGGATGGCGCCCATGGGTACACCGGCCGACAGATATGGCCTCCTTCTCCATGGGGACAGAGAGAGGAGGCATCGCTGCGACACCCTGACCTTCCGGTGCCTGTGCCACTTGGGGTCCAGATGGAGGCTGTTTAGCCACATCTGCAGTGGCCGCAGGGACAGCAAGCCGAGAGGCACCACAGCCGAGGCAGCTGTAAGTTTGCCCAGGAGCTGGAGGAAGAGAATGAACGGCACCATCCTGCCACACTCGAAGAGGGGGAGGCGGAGGAGGATGTCGGCCACCCACCGTGGTGACAGAGAGGCCCTCATGGCGTCTGAGTCCAGAACCATCCCGAGGTATGTGACCTGCTGAGATGGGTCCAGGTGACTCTTCAGCAGATTCACCGTCGGCGTGCTGAAGCAGCCGAGCCGTATCCCCAGCCACCTGAGACTGGGACGGTGCGCAGACCAGCCAGTCGTCCAGATATGGCAGGACCTTCATGCCCTGTTTTTGCAGGGGTGCGAGAGCTGCCGCCACAACTCTGGTGAATACCCTCGGAGAGAGGGAGAGGCCGAAGGGAAGTACCCTGAACTGGAAGTGCCGGCCGCGAAAGGCAAACCTCAGGAAGCGCTGATGGTGTGATGCAATCGGGATGTGGAAGTATGCGTCCTTCAAGTCTACGGTGGTGAACCATTCGCCCCTGGCCACCACCCGCAGTGTGTCTGATGCGGTGAGCATGTGAAAAGGTAGTACCTTCAGGAACTTGTTGAGTCCCCTCAGGTCGAGAATGAGATGGAATCCGCCATCTTTTTTTGCCACGAGGAAGTACCTCGAGTAGAAACCTCTGGGGTGCAGCAGAGGATCCACTGGCTCGATGGCTCCCTTGGCCAGGAGGGCGGACAACTCCTGGCTCAGAGCTAAGGCCTTTGCCGGGTCGCTGACGATAGTCATTTTGACCCGGCTGCAGGCTAGGGGCCGGCGTCGGAACTGCAATTCGTACCCTTGGGTTAAGGTGGAAACTACCCAAGGGTCTGAAGTACAGGCAGCCCAGTAACTGAGTTGCTGCTGGGAAAAACAGCCGACGACCAACCCCATTGGCCTAGCGCCCGCCCCCTCGGCCTCTTGAGGCTCTGGGGGGGCGTTGGTTAGGCTGTGAGGCACGCGGCTGCCAAGGGGGTGGGCGCTCGGGGGCCCGAAACCCCTCCGCGAGCTGTTGGACTGGCCTCTGAGACCTCCGTAGGCCACCAGGGTAATCAGGCTGGGAGCGCCGCTGGGGAATAGCCAAGGGGCCCCTAGGCCTGTTAGGGGCGGACATGCTCCTGTGGAGCCCAGATAGCTCCTGTCTGGTCTGCCTTGCCCGGGCAGCCCTCTCTAGTGCCTCCAGGGCAGCTGCCCCAAACAGCTCCCCTGTTTCCACCGGCACCGCACGGAGGACCTTCCTGCATGTCTCCGTCAGGGGTGATTGAGCCAGCCAAACTTGGCGGTGAGTCTGGACGAGGGTGGACATTGTGCGCCCCAACTCCCTTGACATAAGGGCAAAAGCCTGCAGTGAGGCGTCGCTCAGACTCTGCAGTGACGGCTCGACCTGAGCCTGCTGCAGGGAGGTTGAGAGGCCCAGCAGTAGGTGGGAGAGGGAGTTGCCAATGCGACCCATGCGTGCTGCCGAATCGTAGGCCTTAGACAAAAGGTCGTCCGTGACCCTGCACTGCGGCCGGGGACACCTGGCATCTGGCCTCAGAGCCTCTTCAGGAGCCAAGATGAGAGAAGCAATGGCCGGCTCAACTGGCGGCATACGGCCCAACCCGACCTGTGCCGCATCCTGCATGGCAGCCAAGGTCCGGGCATCCGTGGTCGAATGGGAAAAGGCCCTGGAGTCCCTCCAACACGCGTGGAGCTCCTTCACATACTCCTCTGAAGGGGGAACGGTGAATGTGGCCGGAGCAGGGTTGCGCCTGAAGAAAGCGCTGGCCTGACCCGGGTCCGTCTGCGGGGCATCGAGCCCCAGGCGAGCCAGAGCCCCGCGCATAATGCCCGCCATAGATGTGTCCGCTGCACCCTGCAGAGAGCTCTGAGCAGAGGAGCAGGAGGCCTCTCCCAGCGTGTGAGAGGCGTCGTCTTCAGTGCTAACTTAATTAAAGAAGTTAGTCGAAGCCGCGAGCGACAGGGCATCGTCCGACGGAGGCACATCCTCCAAGGGAGGGTCAGGCTGTAGTCCAGCCCGCCCCCGACCAGTCCCAGGCTGAAGGGCCAGGAGGAGCGACTTCATCTGCTCCATGTCAGCTGCCAATTGGTCCACCTTGGAGGACAGCCTGCCCCTCGCCTTCTTTCTGGGTGGGGCACCCTTAGCCGCAGCTCCGCCGTGCCGGAGCCGAGAGCGACCGGGCAGATTTTGGGGGAGTCCCGTTAAGAGAGAGGAGTCGTCAGCTATCGCCCATTGCTCCACCCCTGCTAGCCTATCCAGCCTGAGTGCCCACGGCAGGGGCCTGCAATTCATGCAGGCACTGTCAGTGAGGCCCTCCCTCAAGTGCTCGAGACCAAGGCAAGGGGGGCAGCTATCATGGCCATCCTCCGGCTCCAGGGGAGCCGCGCAGGCGGCACATAGGTGGGTCATTGTGGGGCACCCAACCGTAACCGGAAGCCCTTCCCAGTGACCAGAAACCCAATTAGCCTGAGCGTGAGCACTGCTGCTAAAAGTAAACAGAAAAACAAAAACAAGGCAGCGTTACCGGGAGCGAGAACACTGCCTTCACCAGTACAACCAAATAGTAATAAGCTTGAGCGTAAGCGCTGCTGCTAAACGGAAAAAACCAAACCAAATTTAAAACATTACCGGGAGTGAGGCGAGAGCGCTGTCTCCACCGGTAAGTTCTGAAAATTAGATGGTTAGAACAGATAATAAGGGAGCAGTGGGGCCCACGCGTGCTGGGAGCGGGAGCGAACACACTGCCTTCACCAACAAGCGTCGACCACCTACCTGTCTCCTCTTCGGATGTAACCGGCTAGCCACAGCCTCTGGAGGACGGATTGTCCGCGGCACCGACAGTTGTCGCGAGGCTGCACGTGGCTTGCTTGTAAATCAAAAACTTTTTTTTTTTAAATCCTTTTCCAGCGGTACCTGCGCCTTAGCGAGAAGATGAAAAGGAACAGATCCTCTAACGACACCGGAAGTTATAGCCTTCCCGGTGTCACGTGGTGACAGGTGACTATGTTGGTATTAGGTACTCGAAATGCGCATGCGCGAGGTGGATATATCCAGTGCTTTAAGCACCGCCTCTGTCGGTCAGTAAGGATGAAATAGAATCCTCATTGGGTTCTGTGATAGGCTACAGCGCCCCTCCCCTACACAATGCAGATGTGTTGTTGTGTCCCGCTCTGATCACTCACACACAGAACAGCTCTCTGTCTCTCCCTCAGTCACTCAGGTTCGCGGGTCGTTTTCCGTTAATGTTTAGGGTTTCTTCAGCTTCAGGTTTGTTATTACTTAGGTTGGTACTTACTTATGAACCAGTAAGAGTTCTGGTAAACGTGGGTTCGTTCAGACGTGGTGCCGACTCGCGTTGCGTCTCTGCCTGTCGGAGATTTTTTTTTCTTTTTCTTTTTTTAACCGTCATCTGGCTGCCTGGCTCTAACCAGTTTTTTTTTTACTTCACGCACGGTGTCCGACACTTTCTTGCTGTATTTCGTGAAAAAATAAAGCTAGTAGTGGTATAAATATTGGAAATCAAGCTACATACACACACACACACACACGCACACACACACACACACACACACTCTCTCTCTCCCTCTCCCTGCCGGTCGTCGGAGTTTGTTTTTTTTCAATGCTGATGCTATCCTGTTGTTGTGATGTTCTTTGAGGAAGAAGGCCGCCGACACAGGATCACTTTTAACTCACTTTATTTGTTTAGCTTTAGGTCTATTATCTATGAAGCAAATGGAGGGGAATTGTATCATTCACGCGTGCAGCGACTCTTAGCTGGATATCTAACAGATACGCTGCCTTAGAGTTTCTGCCCTCCCCCCGGTTGTGTGGTTTGGTAGTACCTGGGCAGGCGTGGCCTCTATGACGCATAATATGTTTTGATTGGCTAGTGTTGAGCGCCCGCCCCCAGTGTATTATGTGTGCTGCCATCTGGTGGCCAGGTGCGGTTAATACAGCTTATATATTTGTTCCTGTTCCCTTGTGGCTATGTGAGGATATTACAGCCTGTTGATACATATGGTATTATTTATTCGTAACACTGTAAATAGTTTTCTAATCAGCAATAAATAACAATTTCTGATCAACCCATATCAATTGCATGCTTAAAATAACATACCGGTTAAAACCTCGCTCATTTCAAGACAACCCGACCCACTTCCGGGTTAAATCCCGCCCACTTCCGGGTTAGGCCCCGCCCACTCCGAGTACAGATACAGATAATTCATATGGTTAACAGATACAGATAATGCTGTACTCACTCATCCCTAGTTAATTTCAGCAAACAAGACAGCAGATATTTTGGCAGTTAAATGTTAATAATAATAATGCGATAATGTTCTGCCCATTTACAATTCACCATTTTAAAAAAAGAAGCGGTCGCGATCGTCATTTCCCTTAGTGCACAACGGCTGTGTTGGATTTGAGACAACACTACCCTGTTGAAATTCACACACTACACAAGTATGTAGTGTACACAGTGTACTACATGGAAGGGCCAGGTCCCACTAGATCTGTTGGCTCGCATGTGTCAATGCCTCCCATTCACTTTGTATTGGACGTGTTAAAGCGTGACGCAAAGGATCTGAATGCAGTTCCCAATGCAGCAACTAGAGAGGGGGAGGCGTGATGCCACACGATTGGCAATGCGAGGCAATGCGTTTGGTCAGGCCGGCCGGAAGTGTACTAAAGGAAGTACGCAAATTTGAGACACAGCATCGGTCTCTATCGCACTAGTCAAGTCAATTTTATTTGTATAGCCATTAATTTACAGTTAGAGTCTCAAAGGGCTTTACAGGCCATATATTTATGACACTCCCTAGTCCCCCAAAGGGCAAGAAAAACCTCCCTTAATTATCAGGAAGAAATCTTGACAGATATAGTATTACAAGCAGACATTTTAAGTACAAAAATAGAAAATGTATTTTGTCCATGATGGTGGCTGGTGAACAAGCTGGTAGCCATCAGGTGGGGTGGCCAGGCATACAATCATGATCACAGCAACACACTAAGACAGCATTATGATTAGATGGGGCAGGGTGGACACACACACACAGCATGTAGGAAAGCTTTAATCTAGTACCATGTCGGTGGCAGGGGTAGGCTAGTGCTGGCTAACAGGTCGATTTAGCTGTAATGAATGCTGAGAGGCACTCCTAGGAGCCAAATAAGAGAGTAAAGGGGTAGGTTTTAAGTTTAGATTTACATTTTTCAACAGAGTCAGCTTCCCTGATTACAGGTGGCAGACTGTTCCACAGGTAGGGCGCTCGATAAGAGAACACTCTGTTTCCTGCTGATTTCTTTTTAACTTTTGGGATTGATAGAAGGCTGGCTCCTGAAGACAGGAGGGGCCGAGAAGGACAATAGGGAATAATAAGGTCCTTCAGGTAGGAAGGTACTAATCCATGCAGGATTTTATAGGTAAATAGTAGCACCTTAAAATCAGACCTGTCATTAAAGCCAGTGTAAGGAGGAGAGAATATGAGTAATGTGGTCAAATGTTCTGTTATAGTTAGGAATCTAGCAGCAGTGATCTGCACAAGCTGTAGGCTTTTCGTAGTAAAGTTGGATAAACCAGAGAACAGAAGATACTGTAATGCACAGTATCTAACCTAGACGATATCAATGAGTGGATGACCATCTCTGCATCCACTGCAGATAACATTGGTCTGATTTTAGCAATGTTTCTAAGATGAAAGAATGCAGTTCTGGTAATACTTTTTACATGTTGAACAAAAGAAAGCATAGGCTCAAACAAGACACCAAGATTTTTGACAAAGGAACTTTGAGAGATAGTAGAGTCCTCAAAACACATTGTGACATCTTCAAATTGTGTTTCTTGTTGCTTTGGCAGGATTCAACCTGGATCTGGGAAGAGTTTTGATACAATAGGAATGTAGATTTGAGTGTCATCTGCACAGCAGTTGACGTAATAATAATGACAATCATGAGAGAGCCCCTCCGTAATAATAACAATCAACCATTACATACACCATGATTGAACATACTCATTACTTGTGTTAACTTAGAGGGTCGTGAGGAAGCCCCTCTCAACTGTGATTGAATCCAGAGGCAATGGGTACTGTGTTCGTATGACACAGCAATCTGGCCCTATGGCCTGACCGCAAGGAGGTATCAACATATAGATATTCCTAGAAGGGCCTGTCTGCCTGGAAGTGTCGCTCACATGTTTTAGAAAGTATATATTCGCTGTGTTGGAACGTAAGAATCAGTGGCTTCATGAACCTTGTATGTACGAATGCTCTCTGTAATAAATAATTTTATTTTTATACTTTATTCATTCTCTAAGTCCTACCTTCATCAAAATAGAACACCTTCACTACAACAGTGAGCTGAGAAATTACACGTCAGTGAAAACTAATTCTGTATCTGCCAACCCCACCCTCCCCCTCCATCTGTGAATGTATCTGTAGATTGCAAAGAGCAGTGGATCTTCACATAGAACGAATTGTGTACTATTCATGAGATAAGATTTAAAACCAGAGAAGAGCCCAGGCTTTGATGCTAACATAGTGTTCATAGTGCAAGCAGCACCAGCAGGGAGCTTGCATTGCTGTCCATGGTAAGGACATGGTAATATTCATCAGAAACGGCCATGTCCTCCTCCTCCTCCTCTGTGGTGTGGTCAGAGGCCTCGGGAGAACAGGGAGGCGGGCCCTCACTGGTAGTGCTCTTTGAGGATGTGGAGGACTTGGACGGTTGGTCAGGGTGACGTCGGTGGAACTCCCTGATGAGAGGAGCATCCAAAACATGCCGTGCGGGAACCCAGGACCTCTCCTCAGGGCCATACCCCTCCCAGTCCACCAGGTACTGGAGACCCCTTCCCCAGCGATGGGAACGAAGGAGGCGATGGATGGTATAGGCGGGACCCCCATCGATGATGCGGGGTGGCGGTGGCGGAGGAGCAGCGGGGACCAGGGGGCTCTCACGGACGGGTTTGACCTTGGAGACGTGGAAAGTGGGGTGGACCCGCATGGACGTGGGTAATTTGAGCCTCACCGCAGCAGGGTTGATGACCTTCTGAACCTCGAACGGCCCGACAAATCTGGGAGCCAACTTCCTCGATTCCACCTGTAGGGGTAGGTCCCGGGTGGACAACCACACCTTCTGGCCCACTTGGTAGGTCGGTGCCTCAGACCGATGACGATTGGCCGTAGTGGTATAGCGGCCCCTGGAGCGAAGAAGGGAGGCTCTGGCCTGGGTCCAGGTCCTGCGGCAGCGGCGGATGAAGGCTTGTACCGAAGGGCAGGAAACCTCTCTCTCCAGGGAGGGGAAGAGTGGGGGTTGGAACCCGTAGGTACATTGGAACGGAGAGAGTCCAGTAGCGGAGCCGGTCAGGGTGTTATGGGCGTATTCCACCCACAGAAGCTGCCGGGACCAGGATGAGGGGTGCTGAGAGACCATGCAACGTAAAGCAGTCTCCATCTCCTGATTCATCCTCTCCGACTGGCCGTTGGACTAGGGATGGAACCCGGAGGACAAGATGACAGTGGCCCCCACCAGTGTGCAGAACTCCCTCCAGAAGACGGAGGTAAATTGGGACCCCCGGTCGGAGACCACATCAGTAGGGAAACCATGTAAACGAAACACGTGGAGCAGAACCTGTTCCACCATCTCCTTGGCTGAGGGAAGCTTGGGCAGGGGCACGAAATGTGCCATCTTGCTGAACCAGTCTACCACAGTCAGAATAATGGTGTGTCCGTTGGATGGTGGCAGACCGGTGACAAAGTCTAGGGAGGGACCAGGGGCGGTGGGGCACCGGCAGCGGTTGTAGGAATCCAGCGGGGGCTTGGTGTGAGGGCTTGTGCTGGTTGCAGACTGGGCAGGCGTTCACAAACTCCCGAGTGTCTTCAGCCAGAGTTACCCACCAGAATCTCTGCTGTACCACCTCTTTGGTCCGCTGGATCCCAGGGTGACAGGTGAGTCACGAAGCCCAAAAAGGAAACGGAGGGGGAGTGAAACTCACACTTCTCGGCCTTGACAAAGAGAGAGTTCTCCAGGAGCCGCTGCAGAACCGTCTGGACGTGATGAACGTGTTCCTCCTTGGTTCTTGCAAAGATTAATATGTCGTCCAGGTAAACGAACATGTGCTTGTTCAACATGTCCCGGAGCGATGAGCGAAGATCATCGATCAAGAACCGCTACCCCCTTCCTCTCATCTCTTCAAGTTAGGAAATTCCTAACTTAGGATGCCTAAGTTAGGTTGCCATTCATCCTGTCCTAAATTCAAAATAACTGTCACTAACTGAAAAAAATATGGCAGCAGCACTGCTTGTAGGTATGTTTGACAATGAAGATGAACATATTAACAGAAATATAATGGCAGAAAGACTACTTAGACCGCATAATGATGTGTTAAATTTTCCTGACCATATTTTAATTTCATTTTATCGCCTGCCGAGACATTTAATTTTGAATTTGGTGGAAGAATTACGTCCAGCTCTGGAGAGGCCCACAAGGAGACATGGAGCCTTGCCAGTGCTTGTGCAGGTAACCAATGCTCTGCGTTTTTTTGCCAAGGGTGACTTCCAGACTGAGGTTGCAAGCCTGTCTTCGGTGTCACAGCCATGTATTTCGCGCAACCTCATGGAAGTCACCAAAGCCATCTGCAATCTTGTACCAAACTATATTCAGTTTCCGCGTGGAGAAGAGCTTCTGCGGATAAAGGAGGAGTTTTTACGACAGAGTGGAATGCCAGGGGTAATTGGGCTTATTGATGGGTCACTTTTTCCAATCAAAGCTCCAAGTGGCCCAAGTGAGCCGGCATACGTGTGCCGTAAGGGATACCATGCCATTAACATTCAGGCCATAGGGGACCAAAATATGGTTATACGGCATTTGTTGGCAAAGTGGCCTGGATCCATCCATGATTCGTTCATATTCAACACCAGGTAGGTCCTTGACACTAACATAAATTATTGTTTTACATACTTCATTATAGGCTCCACTCAAATACTATTTAAAATATGAAATGTGCCCATTTACAGTGATATCAATGCTTACCTGAGTGAGGGCAGGGCAAGTGGATGGCTTTTGGGAGACTCGGGATACCCCTTGAAACCCTACCTAATGACACCAGTCATGAATGAGCAGACAGAGGCAGAGAGGAGGTATAATGTGGCACACAAAAGGTGCCGTAGCCGTCAGGAGAGGCTTTATGGGATATGGAAAGGAAGGTGAGACATATACTGCTTTGGTGCATTCAATAGTGTAGATAAGGAGTGTGTAGTAACCCTTGAAGAAGAGGCTAGTGTTACACTATATACACTTCAAAAGCAATGTAGCAAAAGTATAAGTTTAATATTATTTAATATTAATATCGATTATAACTGTGGCGGGGTACGTCCGGCCACACGCCACCGAAGTGGCTTTCTTTGGGGCCCTCCGACACAGGACACGGGTAGATGTTATTCAAGGTGTTTATTGGAGTTTAAGGCCAGTTGGTATTCGCTGAGCTGATAGTACATCCAGTCATGATGGTGCTCCTCCTCGAGTGTGTGTGTTGATGGCTGGTTTATCCTGGGTGCCATGATTGCTCATGCACCACAGGTGTGCAGCCCCACCCAGCCAGAGTCCAATTAGTCCGACTCAGGCCAGGTGAGGCTGTAAACCAGCCATCAACAACACACACTCCACATAAACCCCCACATATCCCCAACACCAGATTGAGGCCGGGGAGAATCCCCAGCCTCGCCTACTCCCCCCCCCCCCCCCCCCCCCATCCCCCATCCAAGCAAACAAAAAAAAAACAACACATACCGGACTCTGAACAGGGTTACCATACCTACAAAAAACCTGGACTCTTTTCAGGGTTGCCATACCTAAACAAAAAATAAACACAGCCCCCCAAACCCCACTACCTCCACACCTCCCCAGGGTCACATGCCCACCCCACCCTCCCCCTCCGTCCCGGAGACTGGAGGCCTGGGGCTGCTGCTCCGGCTGGTGGAGGTGTCTCTGGGGTAGCTGGCTGCAGGGGCTGGCTGGATGGGTTCTGGAGGAGGCCCGGCAGCTGGGCCGCGGAGGTAGCTCTCGGAGGGCCTGGAACAGTCTGTCGTCACCCCCCTCCACCAGGGCGACGAGGCATGATCCCCCTCCCATCTCCTCCTGGAGCATGGGGCCTTGGGCTCCTGGTCCCCTGGCAGAGGGGCGGCTGGCCTGGGCTGCTCCAGGCTGGATCCGGGGGAGGCTAGCAGCAGACGGTTGCCGGTGGCGGTCGCTGCGCTGCCTCCCCGCTCCTCCGCTGGCCGTCGCTGCCGTTCAGGGGGAGCTGGTGCTGGGGTGGCTGTCCTCGCCGCGGCTGGTGGCTCCAGTGTAGCTTGGACAGCCCTTCCGTGTCCCGTCCTGGTCGGAGGGGCCCCACATTGGGCGCCAGTGTGGCGGGGTACGTCCGGCCACACGCCACCGAAGTGGCTTTCTTTGGGGCCCTCCGACACAGGACACGGGTAGATGTTATTCAAGGTGTTTATTGGAGTTTAAGGCCAGTTGGTATTCGCCGAGCTGATAGTACATCCAGTCATGATGGTGCTCCTCCTCGAGTGTGTGTGTTGATGGCTGGTTTATCCTGGGTGCCATGATTGCTCATGCACCACAGGTGTGCAGCCCCACCCAGCCAGAGTCCAATTAGTCCGACTCAGGCCAGGTGAGGCTGTAAACCAGCCATCAACAACACACACTCCACATAAACCCCCACAATAACATAGTCCAAGGAATTAATAAGTAAAGCATTGTATGCCCTGAAACCTTTTGTTACCATGATGGCAATACAAACTAACTGGTTAATTGGTGCACTGCTGGTTAATTTATGTTGTTGTAGATGGAGATGCCATGATAAGAGTGGGGGATATCTTCAGTATTCCCCTGAGAGAGTGGTGATGTTTGTGAAGGCCACTGCTGTGTTGCACAACATATGCAGGATGGCTAATCTCCCGGACCCTGAAAACATCCCGGCCATGGTGGAAGATGAGGAGGAAGGTCATGATGGCATACATGATGGTGCACAGACTGGCAGAACTGCCAGAAACAACTTAATTGCACGTTATTTTACAAGATAATTAAAGACAAAACATTGCAATTTGATTTAAAATATTTATTTCAACAATATAAAAAATAAATATTTATTAATCAAATTTAAATATGTGTGCTTTTTTTTATAGTTCATAGAGATCAACAATGTTGTTCCCTCGATTTTTTAAATACTCCTTCATGAATTCAAATTTATCTTTTTCCAATTGCAGTCTCTCCTTATCAATATTTACTTTTTCTCTCATTACCAGCAGCTTCTCCTTCTCCAACTCCAGAAGCTCCTCTTGTAGGCCTATGTGCTTCTTCTTTTTAGCTGTAGAGAAGAATTAAAAACTGTGAATCTTAGATTCAGAATCTAGGCACCTTTCCTTGAACAGCATAGACTAAATGGGACATTATATACCTCAACTGTTCATATGGAGTAGCCTACAGTTGAGACAGCATCATTGTAAAAATGCACCTCATAGCCTATTTATTTTAAATTACCATCAACGTTGAATTCGACTTACCAGGTGATGGGATGACTATTGCTGGTGGCAGATTCATGATGTCACACTCTGAATCCATCAGCGTTAATATGACCCTTCTCGATTCAGGGTCAGACAACGTCGACCGATACACCTCGCCACTTTTCTGCTCACACAGCTCATCCCGTCCCACCTCCGTGCCGGTTGCAATGCCTATGATACACAAATGATTTCACGTTAGGGAGTTGTCAGCGTTGGCTTTTCTTTTGCTGTCTACATAGGCCTACATAGACTGTATTTTGTCTGGTTCGACTTCTGGTGGCCCTATTCTAGGGTTACTATGTAGCCACTCCTCCAAGCCAGTTATCGATAGCGCTGGCACTAGCAGGTAGCTGCTACGCTGCTACATTTTAGATTATCATCGTTACATCGTAGCACTAGCTAGCTGACGTCTGTAGCCTGCTACACCGCCCCCAAAATGTGGACACACTGACACTAGTTGATACCAATTATGAGGTCCACTCTTTAGGTGTATGCCCAACCTAACCTTAGCGCTAGCGTTCTTGTCGTTTAGACATATGTCTTAGTGAAGACAAACTTTAACATTAGTTGCGATTGCCAAGCTAGCAGCTAGTTGGCTAATTTGCGATGGAAGCTAGCGCTGAAATCAACTTACCTTCGGTGTAAACTTGACCCATGACGGCCACGATCTTCTCCTCCAGTGAGTTTTAGGGGCTTCACTTCAGGCAAACCAGCCCCCGTCTTTGCTTGGTCCCTCCTTTGTAAGACCCCCCTGATGTTAGCATCACTTGCTAGAGAGGACCACTTTTTCTTCGTACTCTCCACCGTCCTCAGCATCCCACAAACCACTGAGACAGAGTCCGCCACCTCTTTCCAGTTTCTGAAAATTTCCTGAACAATACATTGTTCCTGTCTTCCACCGCCTGAACTAATGCCTCCAACTCGTCTTGGCTAAAATTAAAAGCCCTCCTCTTCTTATCAGCTGTACCTGCCATGACCGTAGCTTGCTGTTTCGTTTATAGCTTTAAAGTTTAGGCTTATTTGTCGTTACAGTTATGCGTTCTATCAGTCTCGTGCACATTCTAAGTGAAGAAAAAGACAAACTGTTGATAGCCGTCGAAAAATCAGATTGATAGAACAGTTAGGATTTTCCTAAATAAAGATACGATAGGAAGCCACAGATAAGATAGGAAATGGACATTAGGTTAGGCACTGCTTCTGTAATAGGAAGTTAGGATTTTTCCTATCTTTGGTTTCCTAACTTAAGTTAGGATGAGCAGTTAGGATTCTTTCTGTAATGAGGCCCCTGGTGATTTATAGGTGTTAATATTCTGTAGAAGCAGTTTTGTATCCTTAGGAGTTAATATAAAACGTTCTATTTGCTGAACTTCCATTCTTGGCAATTCAGGTAGGCCTACTGTGTGTGCCCTTCAGGTTCGTTCAGAAATACACTGCTGAAGTATTCCGACAATATTTCTGCCTTTTTTTGTATCTTTGTCTTTGTTTTGGGGGATTTAGTATTATTTAGTATTATTCCGATTAGTATATAAATCTCCTACTGAATTTGTATCCTCTTATTTATATAATTCCAGATAACCTTTGGTTTCTTTTTAGATTGTCTTGCTAAGTCTTCTTCGTTTATCTTTCTTAAATATCGTGTTCTCATTCTCACACAGTTTCTAACTTTCCGATACGCCTGTTGTATTTCCTTTTTTTAATACTGTCAAAGGGAAATTGTTTTTTATTCTGAGGCCTGATTTTACTGGTTGGTAGAAGCTTGTCCTCTACTTTGTTGAACCTAGCCTTTATTAATCTCCATTTGTTGTCAACATCATAGTTAGAAAGGTATTGTATCCAATCAAAGATTTCGGATTCCCTTTGTGCTTCCTCAAAATTTGCCTTGTTATAATTTTTTCTTATCTCTTTTCTCAATGTTTTTGTATAATAATGACCTTAAACAACAAGACACAATGATCACTTTTACCTAAAGGGCCTAAATACTGAATATCATCTATCACAGTGTTTCCCAAACTTTTCTTCTGGGGACCCACTTTTTGAAAATGACAAACCACCACGACCCAATTCACGTTATGGCATCGCGAGAAGAGCATAATTGCACATAAATGTACGTTCCTGAACCTTATCACTGCCATTTCCCCATCACTTTATGCTAGGACTATTGTATTATAGACCTATTGAATGGATGAACCACACATTTCAAAGAGACATTTCTTTAATAACTTCATGTTTTGCACTTTTATTGATATTGATAAGTGAGTTAACAGGCTCATCATTTAATGAGTAAACCAATATTGGCCTACACATTTCAAATATAACTTTATAAATTACATCAAACAAATGCATTTAGTTTAACAGGCTCTCCTTTTTTTCATATCATTAGTACAACAAACATAATTTATTCTATAGCAGCCTTTTATATTAGATTCATCATATAATAATTATCCAAGCACATTTAATATCAAAAACAGGCTCATTTTTTTTATTGACGACAATTTTTGAAAATCGTTTGGTATGGATGTGAGCCCGCGAGATTTAGGCTGAACGTGAGAGGGCAGCTGCAGCTTAATGCCTATGGGTAGAAACGGCAACACCCCCATGTGGACAAAGTATGTACTGCAGATGAAAATAATCTTAAGATTTTGCAGAGGTATTTGGCGACCCAATTAAAATCCTGTGCGACCCACCTGTGGGTCCCGACCCAGGCTTTGGGAAACACTGATCTATCATGTTATCCTCATTTATAACTATGAGATTCAACACATGTGGTTACATGCCGCTATTCCGACATGCCGCTACTTAGACATTGACGTCTAGTGGTCGGAGTGGCAGCATTAATATTATTTTCCAAGCGTCCCACTACTGCGACAATTTTTTTTCCCCATTGTCTGAGTAGCGGCACTTTACTTTTTTTCAAACGTCCTGCCATTCCGACATGAGGCCATTAATATTTGTCATTATCATTGTACTTTAAATTAGGCTAATTAATTAATGTGATTATACCCATATGTTCTGGACTTAGCATACACGCAGCTTATGCATGGGTGTGTAACTTCATTCAAAGACAGTCCATAATTCAAATTAAATTGATTTCTAACGAACAAGTCCAAATTTCAGGTCCTAGAGCTTTATTCGTGCTTCTTCTTATATATTTTTAAGTAGACTGCTGGCCTGCACGCACAGAGTTTGTTTGATGCATGGAGTTTCAACCTTTTCCCCCTGAGAGCTGAATAAAAATGAGGAGAGCTCCCTGTCTTTTACATAATGTGTGTAGGCCTAACATTTATTCACATGGCCGGTTCAAAATCACCTAGTTTTTGACTGAAATGTGTGCCGATATCAATTATTGGGAAAAACATTGTTTGGAGTAGAGAGGTCTGCACTCGCGATGCAAATGGAAGCTCATTGCGGGTGCGGGCGGGATGATAGAGGTAGGCCTACATTTGAAGATTGTCTCGACTGGCGACAAACAAGAATCAGAATCTACAATGATCATTGTCCATAGGCCTATCTAGTTATTATTCTATATTAATAACTATTATTATTATTCTATTATTCTATTGCACTTTCAATGATCATTGTCCATAGGCCTATCTAGTTATTATTCTATATTAATAACTATTATTATTATTCTATTATTCTATTGCACTTTCAATGATCATTGTCCATAGGCCTATCTAGTTATTATTCTATATTAATAACTATTATTATTATTCTATTATTCTATTGCACTTTCAATGATCATTGTCCATAGGCCTATCTAGTTATTATTCTATATTAATAACTATTATTATTATTCTATTATTCTATTGCACTTTCAATGATCATTGTCCATAGGCCTATCTAGTTATTATTCTATATTAATAACTATTATTATTATTCTATTATTCTATTGCACTTTCAATGATCATTGTCCATAGGCCTATCTAGTTATTATTCTATATTAATAACTATTATTATTATTCTATTATTCTATTGCACTTTCAATGATCATTGTCCATAGGCCTATCTAGTTATTATTCTATATTAATAACTATTATTATTATTCTATTATTCTATTGCACTTTCAATGATCATTGTCCATAGGCCTATCTAGTTATTATTCTATATTAATAACTATTATTATTATTATTCTATTATTCTATTGCACTTTCAATGATCATTGTCCATAGGCCTATCTAGTTATTATTCTATATTAATAACTATTATTATTATTCTATTGCACTTTCTATGAAAAGTAGGCCTAATTGTCGTAATAGCGGTACCAAAAAAGATCGGATTAGGGGCATGTCTAAATAGAGGCATGTCGTAATGACGGCATGTCAATTGTCGTAATAGCGGTACCAAAAAATATCGGATTAGGGGCATGTCTAAATAGAGGCATGTCGTAATGACGGCATGTCGTAATGGAGGGTTGTCGTAATAACGGGCTGTCGTAATAAAGGGCGGACCCCAACACATGTGGTGTGTTGCCACCTCTCCACCTTGCTGGTTCTTCTACAATACAGTCCAGAAACGTATTATCTAATGATGTAAAACTATTCCCCTTTACATCAGTTAAATTCCAATCTATATTTGGCAAATTAAAATCACCCATAATTAACTTATGTAAGTTAATTTGTGTTCTAGTTTTCTGCAGCGTCAATGGCTGCAGATAGGGCAGTGTTGATGTCGTTAGTGAGCCTATCCACGAGCCCTTAGTTAGAGAGAGGAGCAAGTGACAGGGGTAACCTATCTGCCATGGCTGCAGTAGTTGCAGGGGTGATACGACAGCAGCTGTAAGTAGCCTGGTGTTCGTTACAGGGGCAAGATACCACCACCTGGAAAGTGAGCAGAAAGTGGTCAGATAAAGCGGTCAGGTAAAAGGTGAGACAACCATGTCTATAATTTCAACACCACGGGTCAAGACAAGATCCAACGTGTTTACACCATTGTGGGTAGGGTGCTGGACAAGCTGTTTGTAACCAAACGGATCTGTGATAGACAGAAAAACCTTTGCGAGAGAATCAGACGGATAATTCACTTGAATGTTAAAATCCCCAACAAGTAAAACTTTGTCAGAATATGTAACAAGATCAGCTGTGAATTCAGAGAACTCACGAAAAGTGAGTATGGGCCCATGGGAACTTAGCCTGGCTCCGCCCTCCGACGTACTTCCGCTCAATTTTCATTTCCCTTCAGTACTCTGTCTGGGTTTTCGGCATATTCGCGGGTTTTCTCCCGGTAAAGTTTTACCTGTCCAATCAGCGAACAGGAGGCGCGGCCTGAGAACAGTGACGTAGAGGTCGTGCGCGAATTTCAGTTATTGTACGGAGGCGGGCGGAGGCTAATGCTAATGCTCACTGCATCTGCCGTTTGTATACTGCGCGCAACGTGGTTTCTGGCGCATGAAATACGTCACGACCAAACGTTAGCGATTGGTTATGGCAGATTCGGAGTGGCACTGGGCAGATCCAATAGTTTTAAACTTCAACAGAGCACCCACCTTCAGTTAGTTAACAATTGTCAATGGTGAGTGGCCAGACTCTCTGTACAAATGAAATGTAGTACGAGAGGCTGGTGACCAGGCTAATGGGAACTATGGCTAAGAAGAATGAATCTGCATTGCTTTTTGTTTGTTTATCAGGGACTGAGGAGCAGAAGGCAAGCACCTCAAAAGATGAAAATGTATAGTTATTTTTTGGTCTTAGGATGAGTTTCGAATTAGAGATTCGGGCCACCCCACCACCTTTTTTGGTTTGTAAGCTAACAAAGTTGGGTGGGGTAGCTATATGTCTGGTTTTAACCAGGTTTCACATAGGCCCAGGATATCTAGCTTATTTTCAACAATTAGAGCGCTAGTTAGTTAGTTAGTTCAAAGCAATACATGAATCCAATTTTGAGCTCTTCCAATTTATTAATTTCAGAGGGAGTTGGGTCACCACTCAGCTCTGAGGAAGAGGAAGTTGGAGAAATAACAATTTGACTTTTGCAGATTTGCGGTTGCCTTTGCCTGCAGGTTTTACACCTTGAAAGTATGGTGCAGTGCCACAATGCCAATAGGTGTAGGTTTACTATAAACCTCCAGTTGGCAGTCGCTGCTGTGACCAATATTAAAACATTAGGTGCCTCAGTGTCAGCATAATGTGCTACATCACCCAGGTTAACTAGCTTAGTTAACCCACCCAGTGGTCTAGACTCTGCAACGTTGGCTAGTATGTTGCTAGCAGGTTCGCTAATTGCCAGCATCCCAGCGTGCTGTAAGTGTGTCACGCCTGGCTAAGACAAACACCATGAGTTTTGTAAAATATGTCGGGCAGACTTTAGCTTAAAGCATGGTGGAAAAAACGACATTAGCAAATATGCTATCAACGCTAAACTCAAAAAGGTGTGGAGGCACAGAGGGGAACCCCTAACATTGACACGTTCTCCACTTCTGTCCATATACAATATCTCACTCTCTCTCTATCTTTGATTTTTTTTGGGATGTAAATCGTAGATGTTGACTTTTGCTAACTTTTTTTGTACATTGTGTATATTTTGTTAAGTTTACTGTGATCAATTAATTTTAAAGTATGACTAATTCAAATTAATTTTACTTTCACATCCTTGTATTTATTCTATTAATCTGTGGTGTAGGGTTATATGGCGGCGGGGGCGTTGAGGGTAGTCTATTTGGCGATACCCCTGAAAATGTCCCTCTTTTTCACAGCCTAATGTTGGCAGGTATGGATTCATAACTCGGTTCATAATTCATAACATCATATTCAACGTGACAGAGTAAACACAGGAACACACCCACACAGTGGAGAACATGAAATGTTTTACTTTCTTCTCGGTGTGTGGCTGTTTATTACAACACGGAGACAAGCTAATTTAATAAAAGGCTGAAGGCAGCATGGCGACATACTGCCGAAATAAAATACTGCCGAGAGTTTGGGAAATTCTACTTCAGAGCGCAGATGAGGAAATTAAATAAAAAAATGAAAATAAAAATAATTCGGCGTCGTAGTGGGTTGTTTATATCGGTTGTCTCCATTGCAATCGATAGGATATTTAAAAATGGCGGGTTTGTGCATTGAATCCTTTGTTGCGCAAAATGACGATTTTGATTAATCAACGGTCTGCAGTGTTTCTAGTTCCACCTTGTTTTAACCCTTGTTTTAGCTCCAGCTTTAATGGTGCGTTCTATTTGTCTCATAATTGCGACTTGCAGCTCGGGTGTGACGTCACATCCGTCTCGGAAAACAAGTGACCCCGGGTTTTTGCGTTCTATTTGGCACACAACAAGACGAATCGGAGAAAAGATGGACGCGACTTTAATATGCTTGAAAAACAGTATCATTCTGTGTTTAAACGTTAATTAAATATAGACACATTGATCACAGAGAAATTACCCAAGATTTCACAATGTGCTTGGTTGCAATAGGCAGTTTGGACGTTTCATAACGTTTATAGTGATTATCTCGTTTACGGTGCACCCACCGCGGATTTCACATGTTCATTACATATTACGCAATCGTATTTCCCAGTTTGATATCTGAATATTCCGTTTTGATAACGTTAGGCTACTGCTCTGCTTTCTGCTCAAGAATCGGCATTGTTGTCATAGCAACATGGAGCATCTCTAGCCAATTCAGAGTAGCCATCTTTGTTACTGAACTCGGGGTCCTCTGAGTTCAGACGAGTTGACGAGTCGTATATACGACCTCGGGGGCGTTCTATTTGCAACTTCCGGTTCGTAACTCGGAAACCCGACTCGCAGATCGAGTCGGGTGGACAAATAGAATGCACCATAAGTCCCGGGTCAGTGTGCTAGGAACCTCAACAGAGGTTTCCGTACCATCCACAACTTTGGCCAATGGAAACGTGAAAATAACCGTTCCGATAAGTAACAAACTGAGCCGAACCGGACCGGACGGCTCGGTGGAAACAAGGCTCCAGATGGGCGTATGGCCCCTCCCCTCCCTGAAATGTCCGCAGTGCTGTCTCCACCGGGTGGCGCGCGCCTTCACCGCATTCAACTCCAAGCCAGCACTTCTTCAGTCGTTTCTGCTCACTGCTACAATATTATTTAAATTCACTGATATTGTTTGTCCTTGTTGTTGTACAGCCTAATGTTTTGTAACATTTCAATTACGTAGCCTATTATCCGATTAAACCACGTTCATCAGAAGTTTTTATTTTTTTTAATCATTTGTTACGTCAAAATTCGTTAGCACCTGCTAGAAATAACCCAGCTCCCCCATATCTCCCCCGGTCACAATGTTGTGGCGCTGCTAAGTGGGAAAGCTCATGCAAGCTCAAGTCTTTTAGGATCATGGTTAAAGTGAACTTTCATAAAATCCAATCTCATATAGGTTATTTAATCTATGTCTTTACCTAACGTGGTTGAATTCATATGGATAGCTGTATTAGCTTTTTATAACCTGAAGGGGGCAACGTCAGTAAGTTTCTAGAACAGGGGTCTTCAACGTTTTCCAGGCCAAGGACCCCCAAACTGATGGAGAGATGGAGCGGGGACCCCCTACTTATATATATTGTATAACATTTTGTTTTATATTAAACTGGTCCTATAGTGCCATACAAAATATACCTTGTTATTGTGCATTCAATACTAAGATATACAAATAATACACAGGTTCATATATTCATGTTTTTATTTTAAACATGTGCAAGATTCAGTGAGTAGGGTGGCCATGCCACTGCCATTCATAAACATAACATAACATAATAAATTGATACAAGATTAACAATGTCTGTCAATTGCATGTAATCATGCATAAAAGCTATTCAAATGGGGTTTTTTTAAACATAAATGTGGAAACGAAAATTAGTGATGCTTGTTAGTGCCACTGGCAACAGTCAGTTTTACTATCTCCTTGAAGGTAAACCCAAACTTCAGATAATTGTCTGTATATTTTCAGGTCTTCTCTCTTTTACACTTATCCTTTACAGCTGCGGGGCCTACACATCATCACTTTCATTTTCACCTGCGGTTTCTGAGGTGGAGGGTAGGCCTATCTGTACGTTCACACCAAAAGCGTCTTGCGCTGCAAAGACGCCGGAAGTCATTCACTTTCTATGGGCAAGAGCGTCCAAAGCGTCACAAGCGTCCAACGCTTCCAGCGTCAAAAGTTGAGCGTCCGAGCGTCAAAAAAAAGTTGAAGAGAGTTTAACTTTATGCAAATGACTATGACGCGTTTCAGCGGCAAAAACTGACAGCCAATCTGAATGTAGACGCTCTCCGCTTGGGTGGGTCCCGGGGAACACCGGCACTTTGGTTCCTACTGTACTTTGTTGGTTCCTACTGTAAAATGTCGACGGAAAAGATAATCGCGGCTGTGGCGGGGCACCCGGTGTTGTACGATCCAAGTCTTTTTTATTTCAGAGACAATACCGTAATAATCAGCTTAAATATCATTTTTACAAACACACGCACGAAGTGGGCCGACCATTAACGGCATGGACCAAGCGGTTCTGGACCAGGTAGGAGACATTGGACACTTAATCGTATTTACCGTATAACTGCAGACAACTTTATTTAAAAGTAATCAAATGGAAAACATGTTTGTATTTTGGTGTCCGCTCCGGCGGAGCGGTTCATGTTAATAGCGGAGTCCGGGAGGGTTCACCTTCACGGCGTAGTTACGAGGGATGTGCGACTATCGTTTATCCAACAAGCAAAACCGTCTCTGCAATATATGGCCAAAGTGTGTGGGAGTTAACTCTTTGATATGGCTGTCTAAAAGCATACGGCTCCTTTAAATGCGTCTGCATAATTTAATGGTACGTCATTGAGCGTCTTGAGCGTCAAAAGCGAACAAAAATATTTGCAGCGAATCTTTTTGAGCGTCAAAGCGTCTTTGCAGCGCAAGACGCTTTTGGTGTGAACGTACAGTATCTCTTTTGTGCTCTCTCTGCGTTTTTTTCTCCCGCAACAAGCGTAAAAAAAAGTTCAACTTTCAGGAAAAAAGCGCCCGACGTCAGGCGTTTTTTTTTGACAACTGACCAATCACAAGCAGAACATTGACACTTGGATACGTAGAAGGCGAGTAACGTCAGGTCCAGAATGGGTTCGTTGCTAGGCGATAGTAAAAACGCTCTCGGCGCTTTCAGGACAAAAAACGCTGCCAGCTTTTTTTTTAATTGAATAAACGGCCGGCTCAACTTTTCCCTATCACAACAAACGCCAAGTCTGAACACGCCCTAAAAGTCGCGATTCACTCACGGCCGCAGAACAACAGCTCCTGATGGAGTTCTATGAAGAGGTGAACTGGACCTGTCATAATTAGGCTACAATTAAAGGACTAAAGGAGTTACTTTTCAAGTCCACTTTTTGTGCAATACGCCCAGCTTGAAAGAGCTCCTGTGTGTCGCTGAATGTGTGCATTGCTGACTGAAAGACATCTTCTGCCTCCATTTATCTGTTCACTACAGTGTGTTGGATTCATGTTAATGTGTATTTAAAGACATTTCAATTTGTGGAAAAAATTGCGGGGGGGGAATATTAAAAAAAAATCGAATCAACCAAAACTTTCATGACCCCCCTGCAGTACCTCCGCGGACCCCCTAGGGGTCGCGGACCCCCTGTTGAAGACCTCTGCTCTAGAATCTAAAGCTAGGCCCTAGACATGGATGTAATGCGCCGTGTCAGCATGTGGTGGGTCACATATTTCTCCAGTGACTCTAGTGAGAAATGTATTACTCCTCCATAACCTGAAGGGGGCAACGTCAGTATTGTCAATGGTTTATAATGAACGTTAGCTGCATTAGCTTATCTCTCTCTCAATTCACTTCACTTCAATTCAAAGAGCTTTATTGGCATGGAAAATAAACATTGACATTGCCAAAGCAGTTGCAAAATATAACAAAGTAAAAATAACGACCTACTAAAAAAAGGTTAAAAAAAAGATCAGTACAAGTAGGCCACAGTGCAAAAAATCAGGTAATGGTGGTGAATCAAACTCTCCCCCCCCCTCCTCTCTCTCTCTCTCTCTCTCTCTCTCTCTCTCTCTCTCCTATGATTACAATTTTACAATTGCGAATATTGTCTTCCAAATGCCGTTTAAAGTCCATGTAAACCAAAAGTAAATATGTGTTTAGAGTTTGTCACACTATAGAAAAATGTCTTATTAACCACCCAGCCAAATTTGAATGGTTAAAAACGTCGCCAATAAAATTAGGATTCAAAATCGTGAAATAATAAGCAGTATTCTCAGCTCTGAGACGCTGGGGGCGTGTCCGCTGAAGGCGCTAAACCACGCCCATTTGTGCACAGGGGGGCGGAGTCTCTAACTAATAACTGTCAAACTGGCGATTGAGCGTGACAAGCAGTGACGCAACTGTGCTCTGGTTGTTAGGGGCAATGCTAAGGGCTAGCGCTTACGTCTTCATGTACCCTTTAAGCCCCGCCCATAACATCCTGAACGCGAAAATGGTGAAAAATAGAACACTATATGGTTGTAGTATTTCCACATGTTTTCAGCAATGACTTTCTAAAGTGTGTAATGTGTTTAGATAGAAACAAATCTCAGAATTTACTTTACACAGTCTTTTTGTGGTCTGTAATTATTAGTAATAATAACAACTTGATGTCTTTAAGCAAAATGCCCATTCTCTACCAGTTCATGCACTGCAAAAAACAACAAACTACTTTTTAAATTATTAATATTATATATAAAATATTGCCTATCAGATTAGCCAGTTGAAAACTTTGCACATTCTTTGTGATTATTTACTTAGCTGGGGACAGAATCTAGCACTGATTTCAGATTTACTGCTTTGACAACAACAACAACAACAACAACTGAGAGAAAGTAAGAAAACAACAACAGCAGGTCGAAAGTAAACAGTCAACATATGCTTTTCGTGGCAATCCAGCAATCCTTTTAAGATGCTGGAATGTGTGTGTGTGTGTGTGTGTAGGTGTGTGTGTTTGTGTGGAGAGTAGTTTTATGTATATTTGCTGTGCAGAAGCCCTTTTTCAGCAGTGCTCACATGCTAAATACATTCTAAATACCGGCTATGCCAAATAGCCTTCCATGCTAACCCTAACCCATGCCCAAGTACCCTATGCTAGATGACCTACCATACGTGTCTTTAGAGGAGGGACACGGCTCACACGAAGGACACCTAGACATGAAGATGGAAGAGAATATTCAACACCACCACACATAAAGGCATCTGTCCACTAAGGACCCTCTCACTGAGGGGCTGTGAGAGTAAGAGATAGGCGAGAAGGAGAAAGAGAGCGAGAGAGAGAGAGAGAGAGATGGTCCCCTGCTGTGATTGACATGTGGAACGGCCAGTCCAGATGGAGAGGTGTGAGGACATCTCTGTGAGGGCGTGACAGGGAGTATTTTTCTTGTGCCCATGTGATTTATGAATCACATCATAATTGTGATGAATGGACAATGACTTTACAACATGTGAGAGTGATTGAGTTAAAGTGTTTTTGTTATTTTTGACTTGCTTTCTATTACAGGTTAAACACTAGAGCACTTTTTTATTTAGTTCCCTAGTTGATTCATTTATTTCCATGAAGTTCAGACCATTTGGATAATTATAGAGTGGTTCGATTTGTTTTGTCTCTTTTGCTAAAGTGTATTTTCTCTGCCATGGTAACCAGCGTAGCTTATGTTGCTAAAGAAGTGACTTCACCAAAATGTGCAGGAATCTATTGAGTGGGATGTATATTGTATATTCAAGTCATATTCACAGTATATATATCTTAATTGTTGTGGTTTCCCTTAGTTTAGTTTAGGTTATCTGTATTTATTTGTGTGACTAAATGATAAAGTTAATGATAACAAAATGATGATATATGCTGTTTGTTTTTTTTACTGCAAACAGCTATGTTCTACTTTAAGGTACTCTAGGGTACTCTGAGGGTGTGTGGGTGTGTATGTGTACGCGTGTGTGTGTGTGTTTGCGTGCACTTGGGGTCTAAAGCCTATAAAAGAGCGTGTCACATCATTATAAGGATACAGCAGCTGTATGCAGCTGTCCGCCGGCTGTATGCATGCACACACACACACACACACACACACACACACACACACACACACACACTCACACACATACCAGCTGTTGTGCAGCTGCTATGTCTGTAAGCTTGCCTACAGCTGGAGAGTTGTAGCAGAGGAAAAGCAAAAGATGAAGCGATAAGAGAGAGATGGAGAGCGGCCTAAAGAAGAAGAAAAACACACACAATGACACTGTCGACTGAGGAAAGAAGGAGCTTTTGTAACAGAGAGTACATGACACAAACACATGTTTGAAGAGTGAAGAGACTGTTTATGTGTTCTACCCATGTTGCTGCCACTGACCTGTTGAATCCACGTGTGTGTAAGCATGTGGAGTTACAAGGAATGTAAGTCAGTCGACGGGTGTCTAAGCATGTGTTGTGTGTGGATGTATGTTTGTGTATGTGTGGTTTAGTCACATTTTGTACATTAACTATCTAAGTGTTATGGGATGAGAAAGATTCATAGTGTGAATATTTTTTGACGAAAGAAATATATGAATAAAGTGTGTGTGTTTGTGTGTGTGTGTGGGGGGGGGGTGTCAGCTTATGGACAATGCCCTCCCTTCCTGTTGGGAGGAGAACAACATGGAACTCTGGGAACCACAGCTTGAACCCTGACCTTTCGAGATCACACATACAAAAAGAGATATGGGCACACGCACACACACAGCTAGCCAGCTGTCCTATCTGGCTAACAGTCCCAGAGAGAGAGAGAGAGAGATAGAAGAGCAAGGTGAGATCTGCAGAGAGGGCGACACATGGTTTTCTCAGGCTCTGTGAGTGTGTGACGTATGCCCTGTGAGTTCGGTCGAGCGCAGGAAAAGGAAAACTATTTCACCGTTGTTTCTCTCCTCTTCTTCCAACACATTCTTCAAGTCATTAAACCCCTGTCTGTTTTCAAATGAATGAAGACAATCGCTAAACTTTAATTTCTGTGACGGAGAGGATGACTGATCACAGAAATTATTTTTCGTGGCTATAGCCTGAAGCCTAACCTGTGAGTGTGTGTGTCTGGTGTGCGTGCATGTGTGTGTTTATGTGTGTGTGTGTGTGAGAAGGCAGTTACTGAAAGGTGAAAAAGAGAAGAGAAGACAACAGTAGGGGTGAAAGAAACAGAACAGAAATGAAGGTGAGAGGAAAATAAGAAATGAACAACAAGAGGAGACGGATTGGCGAGGAGAGCAGCAGGAAAACAAGCAGAAGCAGTGAAAGGAAGAAAGGAGATGTGGAGCAGTACAGCAGCTGGGAGGTGTCACGAGTCACAAAGGACCATCTGTCTATCGAGTACCATCTTCTCTCGCCACACACACATGCACACACACACAGGCACGCACACACACACACACACACTTTACTTTATTAAAATTTCCACCTCAAAGGGCAAGGTGCCTGGACAGAATGGAGCCACTCTCTCTATTATTCTCTCTGTACCTCTCAATTACCAAACATTGTAATGGCTGTCTTACAGTTGTACTGTACTGAGAGAGTAGCTGTTGGATTGTTATGAACTTATCAAGCTGATAAGTCTGATTCAGCTGGTCAATCTGATCAGTTGATCTATGTCCAGGCCAGGGGCGGAGCGAGGGGGTGGCTTTCGGGGCTGAAGCCCCGAATCTCACTTCAAAAGCCCCAGATCTTTTTTAAGCTTTTGAAGTTATAAGCACAATGGGCATACCACTTTTAAAATACATATAAAAGAGCAAACAAACAAACAAACAATCCATCTGCAATCCTACTTGAAAGTTAGTCTCAAATGTATAAGTCTCAATTTTGCCATTGTAGTTTACATAAACATCTCTAGTAGATTTTCTGGTTATTGTTTCTTTCCATTAAATAGTATTGTCTCGAGCAGGCCCTGCAACTGAAAATGTAGGCTATGAATTAGAAGGGATTTAGGATTTGCCAATGTCCAGCAGGTCACCCTAAAATGGACTAGAATGCAGGAAATCGCATCTTAGAAATTCAAAATTTTCTGGGGGAAAAACCCCAGACCCCTCTTTGGGCTAAGCCCCGGATGTACACAAAGTCTAGCTCCACCCCTGTCCAGGCTTTTAGTTATTCTCCATGCTGGTGAGCTAACATGTAATATCTAGTCAGTAGCCCCGTCATTAAGTGTGTGTGTGTGTGTGTGTGTGTGTTTGTGCATGCATTCCTGTGTGATGTACGACCTCTACATACCATCAAAGAGTGGAGAAGTTCCACCGATACTGTACACACACACACACACCACATTGCCTAACCTTTCACCTCTGAGGAGTTCCCTCGATAGTAGCACTAATGTGACAAACACACCAGACATGCTACTGCTAGTTTTACCACTAATACTATTACGACTATGCTACTACCTACAACTACTACTACTTTTAACTACTTTTATTCTATTGCTACTACTGCTGCTGCTACTGCTACCGCTACTACTCCTATTACTACTACTCGTACTACTACTACTACTACTACTGCTACTACTAATATATATAGATTGTGAGATTATGCTATCTCATGATTAATGGTCACTTTTAATAACTTTAATAAATAATGATTATCTCCCTATCTTACTGCTTCTCTTCTGTCTCCCTCCTTCCTTCATAGTGCAGCAGACAGAGGGCGGATACTAGCAAACACTTCCTCTCTCCATGAAAAAACTTCCTGTCTCTGGGAATCCACTTCCTGTTGGCTGCTCCTACATTCCTCATAGTGACACAAACACATTCATATACGCATAAACACACACGTGTGTGCACCACTCACACCTATGCACAGACTCACACACACACAAACACACACCTACTCACAATGACACATTTTTTAAGTGTAAAACTTTATATGTATCTATTCTCTCTCTATTACTAGTGCACAGTGACTATGCATGTATTTTTGAAAAGAGAGAGACAAGGTAATTTTGGGTTCAATGGGGTTGGGGGTTGGTTAAGTTACCTCGTCAGCAAACCACCCACACTCTACTTTTCCCTCCCACAGAATTTCTCTTCCCCTCTTCAGATTGTCATCCATTCGTCATTTTCCCTATCTCCTCTTCCTCTTTTACTTCTATTTGTCTATTTTTCTATTGTATATATATTTATTTGTTAAGCTCAAACAAGATGATACCGCCACAATGTGTTTGTTCCATGTATAATGCGTTTCAGTTAGTTTTATTTAATCAAACAGAGCAAATAAACAATTACACCTCGCAGCACGGAATGAGCCAGGTCACCACAGAACAGAGAGAGAGAGAGAGAGAGAGAGAGAGAGAGAGAGAGAGAGCGACACAGAGAGACACAGAGAGACACAGAGAGAGAGACTCTCTCTGTTACTTGCACTCACACTCACACTCAGTCTCTCTGTCGCACTCTGTCTCTCTGTCTCTGTCTCTCTGACAGAGACAAAGACAGAGTGCAAGTAACAGAGAGAGTAAACTCAACAAATCAAATCAAAAATCAAAGCACTGCTTACAACTCAATTTGGATTTCCATCCAAATCACGTTTGTTTGTCCCTCCAATCAGGAGACAAAAGGTGGAACATTGATAACAAATCCACGTATGTCAACTGTGATGAGTGTGATGATAGATGGACTGTTTATCTGTTGCATCCTAATAAGACACTGAGTAATACACTATCTTCCTACCGTTGGTATTGAGGGATGCTTTGAACAGATGGCAGGATGACATTCTTCATGCCTACTGGTGGGGGGTGAAGGGCTCTCTAACACATGTAACATGTTAAATG
>JAOPHQ010001184.1:87500-90000 GCA_030340625.1 Merluccius polli
TCCATTCCCACACCAAACAGATGAACACAAAACCCACAGACGCACACACACACACACACATGCACACGCGCGCACACACACATGCACACGCGCGCACACACACACACACACACACACACACGCACACACACACATGCACACAAAAGTGGAACTGTCTAGCTGGTAAAGCATGGCATTAGCACTGCCAGGGTTAGGGGTATGATTCCCACTGGGGCCACCCATGCTAAGTAATGCAGTATTGTAAGACACTTTAGACATGCACTCTAAAGACAGACACACCCCTGCCCTGCACTTATTCTGTCAGATGTATCCCTGCGGTTTTCTGGCCCCACACCTCACTAGCAGACTTTATGTCAAAACTGGCCAATGGGAACAGCAGTGCATGTAGTTCATATACATTTTCTCACTGTGCTTAAAAGGTTCCAAAAAAATGCATTTTCCCACGATGCAATAGAAATGCAGAATCTGAAATCTGAAATGAATCCAGACTTCCACGGCCTCATCTCGGCTCCATGAATCATTTATAGTGGCTGATTGATGTAAAATATTGGTTTGTTAGCATATGATACCATTCACATCAGAATATTAGGAAATTATAATTATAATTCATTTATTTGTCTGTTTGTTATTTTTTTATTAGTTTGGCCAATATTTGCCTGTTTTTGCAATACCAGACTGAACCACTTCTACACATATCCACTCCCAGGCCAGAGAGATGAAAGACCCCAGGCTGACAGCAGCCAAGCTATTCAGTGGTGACAGCAACACTTCTTAAACACTACAGCGTAGAACCTCAGCTCAATGATACTGCCCCTGCTACCTCAGAAGCTGAGGAACATGTGCTTCCTCTAGTTCTGATTCCTCACTGCAAGGAAGCACGCTGCAGTACTTCCCTACCCATGCCATTACATCATCAATGTTATGGTTGAGCGACATGTTAGAGAGCCATGGTTACATCACTGGAGAGAACCGGATAATATGTTACAACAACAATGTTGCTTAGTGCGCCATACTGAAAAGGTATATGAAGTGGATGAGACAAATAATATAAATGAAAAAGAAAGAGAGAGACATCTGCCACCAATGTACCTCTCTCTCTCTCTCTCTCTCTCTCTCTCTCTCTCTCTCTCTCACACCCCTATGTCTCCCTTTCTGTCTTACTCCAAGTGGCAACATCTGCTCTCTCGCCTGATCTTTCCCATCACCAAGTTGGCGTGTTCTTTGTGTTGCCTCAGCACCATTGTTCTAGCCAATCATTGTCTTCGACAGGCTGTTCCCACGATGCACCAGTAATGACCAGAAGGCACTGATAGGACCCGGTGTCTGTGAAGGAATGACTATGTCTTTTTTTTTTTACAATCACCCTGCTCTCCCCTAGGGGATTAACAGCAATAAACCGAAAAATATCCAAACAGTCATCTGTTTTCTAATTTCTTCAATGAACATTGAAGAAATAATTCCGCATCCGATTGTTTTCTGTCAACTCTCAGTGAACACCTGATGGTGAAATACTTACCACTGTCTTATTGTCTCTGATACCATGAGATGAGACTCCCTAAAGAGACTCCCAAGTCCTTCTCTTATGAATATGAAATCAAGAGAGAGAGAGACAGAGAGAGAGAGAGAGAGAGAGAGAGAGAGAGAGAGAGAGAGAGAGAGAGAGAGAGAGAGAGACAGAGAGAGAGACAGAGAGAGAGAGAGAGAGAGAGAGGGGGGGGGGGGAGTCCAAGGGACCCAATAAAGGGAGAGAGATTAAGAGTGGGAGAGAGAGAAAACAGAATGCAATAGAGATATATTAAGAGAGCGAGGGAAGTCTGGGAAAAGATCAGAGCTGGGTCCCTCGGGAGCAGTGACAGATGAACTGGCTGAATAAGCTGTCTGTCATTGTGTGACTTAGACTAGCTGTGGTCACTGCTACATTTGTTCAAACTTAACGATGGGGGTAGGGTGGGGTATAGTGGTCTATGGCCGAGAGGGCGACCATCGGCTCTGTTTTTATATGTGTAATTGAAGCAATGGGACACAAGTGTCCTACTTTCATTTTGGAAAAAACAAGTGTTGCCCACACTTCAGTGTGTCTAACTCAATACTCAAAACCCGTCTATTGTTATTGTCTTGTCTCTATGGAAATATTTGTGGATCATTTTCGTTAAAATTCCCAGCATTAGACTGGATGAATATCCATGTAAAGTTTGTCTGTTTATGGGCAAAGTGTTTTTGTGTGTGTTTCTGTGTGTGCGTTTTTATATGTAGGCCTACATGTTTTTGTGTGTGTGTTGTTGTTATTATTTGCATGTATACATACATTCTGGATGCATATGTAATGTGTACATTTATACATTTGTTTCACTGCAGGCACTTTGGCTCTGCAAAGCCTCCTTACCTACCAGTGTGTGTGTGTGTGTGTGTGTGTGTGTGTGACAGATTGTGGGAAGAGGGCAACACAGTGGGAAGAAAGGAGCTCACGCTTGGCCACTAACCCTTCTTTTGTTCGTACACT
>JAOPHQ010001184.1:95000-115000 GCA_030340625.1 Merluccius polli
AAATCCTTTACAGATCAAAGTAGTTCTTTGTCAGTTCTGTAGCATGTAGTTTTGTTTTCAGCATCTAACTTTGAGATTGAGTTTGTTCTTCTGGAACACACTGTTAACTGTCCAGAGAAACTGAAATTGATCCACAGGTTGGGACTGACTGGGTGCCTCTTTTGTCCTCCTCGGTGCCCCTGTACCATGGCTTTCAGCAGGAGGAGCAGCAGCAGCAGGAAAACAGCAGCATACTCCAGGGTGGGGTTACCACCTCCTGGAGACATGGGCAGCTCTACCACTCAGGGTCTTCACCGCTATCATACCTGGAGCCATAGAGGAAAAAGGCTATTGTTATTTTCATGTCAGTGTGCTGTGGTTTTAGTATTGCACTATCTAACCTCATAAACCTTAATGTGAGTGTGTGTGTGTGTGTGTTTTTAAATGATGTAGGCTAAACACATGTGCAGTCATTTTAACATTTAAAACATTATGAAAGTCATGAAATAAGTCAAGGTGGTGTTTATAAAGGCTTGGATGGGTTTGGATCTCACCTCTGTAGCGATGATGCACTCATCCTTCTGGTCAGACATGACGTAGATGGACTGGTATTTGGTGTCAGCAGAACACTGGTACTGGCTGTCACAGTGGTATTTGCTGTCACTCGTTGATTGGTATTCAACATCGATGGCCGACTGATAGTTTGCATCGCTGCAACAAGGCTGCGACTCTTCTGATTGTTTCTCATCTGATACCTCACTGGAGCACAAAAAAAGACAAAAATAAAGGGTTAATTCCATGGGAAGAGTCCTTTTGCTCGGTTAAAGAAGGGGGCTAATGGTATACTTATTTGAACTTTTTTACTCTGCATTAGATATTACCAACAGATTTTACAGGTGTGGATATTCCCTTTTTTACCTACATTTCTGTCTACATTGTATATTTGAAAACCAATATACTTCACAAGATAGATATAAGCTTTTGTTAATGTGAATGTTTAATAGACTCATACCTGTTTAATCTTTTCCTCCGTCTCTCCTCCATTTCTGGCTCGTGGACGAAGTCACCTTTGGCCTCTGGGCCCTCCTGGTCTTCCTCTTTGCACAGGGGCAGTTCCTCGGGCCGCAGCTCGTGGACCAGGTTGTACTCCAGACTGGGGTAGCGGGTCTTAAAGCCGCTCTTTTCTGAGCCACTAACCCCACTCAGCCCACTCAGCGACCCCGCCAGCTCCGAATGGTAATCCACCTTCTTGTTGGTGTTCTTAACCGCCGCCGCCGTCATGGCACCCAGCTCTTTGTCAACACGCAGAAAGTTGTTGGTCGTCGTCAGGTTGTTCATGGTCTCGCGGCTGTCGCTGTGGACGCTGTCGCCATGGTGGCCATGGCGCTCTTGCACTTTGACCCGGACATAGACCACGAGCATGGAGCAGCCGATGAGGATCACGAGCACGAGGAAGATACCGGCGCACACCGCCGTCCAGGGGAATCCCATCTCCTCGCCGTCCTCCTCGCCCTCGTCATGCCCATCGTCCGGCGAGTAGCGCCGGTCGGGTCCCTCCACCACCGGCTGTCCTCTGGGAACCTCCGGCAGAAGGAATTGGCAATTGTGACCCCCGTAGCCCGGCACGCAGGAGCACACATAGCGGCCGTCGCGTTCGTAGCAGGTGGCGCCATTGTGGCATGGGTTGTGATGGCAACGGGAGATGGCAGAGCTGCAGTTTTTGCCAATATAACCTAGAGAAGGAACAGTGTAGGGTTTAGAGCTTCTGGAATTATGGAATTATAGAACCGTTCTTATATTTCTATTATTATGTCATTGTAACTCTCATGTTATTCTACAGGTAGGTTTACTTATGGCCTATCAAAGAGAAGTACTTAAACTGCATTTAATCCACGAGGTGCCGCCCACACCCCAAGGCTAAAGCTTAGAGTATTGTCTGCTCTCATACCTGGGGGGCAAGTACAGGTGTATCCATTTGGTGCTTCTTGGCAGGTAGCGCCATTCTCACAGGGGAAGGATAGACAGAGTCCTGAGCCTACTCTGCTGTCCTCACAGTTGGGGCCTGAGAAACCCTCAGTACACTGACACAAGTACGAGTTGACCAGGTCCACGCATTCTGCACCTGTGGTGATAGAGACAGCCCAAGGTTAGAGATGAGGTCATCACAATTGCTGTGGTAAACTGCTGGGGTATTTTGCTGTCATAATTGCTGCCAGTTTCAGCACACTTTTAGACATAGGACACCTTACCATTCAAGCATGGATTGGAAGAGCAGTGGTCAATTTTTTTCTCGCAGTTGAAGCCAGCGTATCCCATGGGGCACTGGCAGAAATAGCCTCCATCAGGGTTGTCTGCACAACGCCCACCGTTGAAGCATGGCCCGTCGGCACATGTCATGGCACTAAGCTCACAGTTGCTGCCGTAGAAACCAGGTGGACAGGTGCACTTGTAGCTGTTGTCAAGGTCCTACAGGCAACAAAGCAAACTGCGTTAAAACCAGGTTTGTTGCTCTGATATGTAGCTTTTCCAAATGCTCCTCTCTTGCTCCCCTCTCCCCACCCCCTCCATTATATTTAACACTACTTACAGTGCAGCTGCCTCCATTTCGACAGGGGTTTCCAGAACATTCATTGACCTGAATCTCACAGCTGGCCCCTGCGTACCCTGGTGGACAGGAGCAGGTGTAGCTGCCCTGGCCAGTGTTGGTGCAGGTAGCCCCATTGAGACATGGTTTGTGGTGGGTACAGTAATTCAGATCTGGAAACAACAACCAAAGACAACAACATGAATAATAATCACATCTGTACATGAACATCAAAGCATAAACACAACAGTCAACAGCCATTGATGACTGGTTGAATTAGAAATCGTACCCTGATTACAGAAGAGTCCGCCCCATCCCTCTTGGCAGTTGCACTGCCAGGGCTGCTGGCAGGTGCCATGGAGACAGCCAGGATAACGGATACAGTCGTCACAGTAACGACCGCTGAAGCCCACGCGACACCTAGATTGCACGACAAAAACAAAAATTGATTAGAAACTGTTTGTTTAATTTCCTACATTAATATTTTTGCCTTAAAACGTGGTCCAACAATTATGAACACAACATACAGCAAAGTGTTTTAACATACTTGCACTCTCCGGGTTTGTCACAGAAGCCGTGTTCTTCATCACAGCCAGGCAGGCATGTCGCTGCAAGGACAGAGTAAAGTACATTAGTACATGTGCATTTGTTGCTTGATGGGTGTGCTTCTGAAACATGTGGAAGTGCTTGTCATACAGGGACCTGGCATGAAGCTGCCACAGCCGCAGTCACCAAGGGAATAACCAGCCAGCCAGCCCTCTCCTTTAACACGGTTTCTCTCCAACACAAAGGGGCCCAAAACAAAGCCTTCTTTCTCCCCCTGACTGTGGGTCAGAAGTTCCCGTCTCTGGCCTATGGCCGCCTTCTTCTCCTTATTCTAATTTCTACTCTTCTCTTCTTCTTCTACTCAAATCTAATTCTGCTCTCATCTTCCTCCTCCTCCCCCTCTTCCTCTTCCTCTCCTCTCCTCTTCATAACTTTCCTTTCCTACTCTCCCTCCTTTTCTCCTCTGCTACTCTCCCTCCCACCCTCCCTCCCACCCCCACCCCCCAGGGCCAGCTGGTCTGTGTGGAGCTAACCACCAGACAGCTGCTCTATTGTCTGCTCTCACCCAGCAGCTGCCCCCTCCAAAACAATACACAACCCAGTTAAGCCAATGGCCAGCCCCGATCCCAACAATACAGGGCCTCCGCTCGGCCAATCGGGGAGGAATGCTGGAGCGGGGAGGCCCAGTGGTCTAATGGAAGGCACGCGGCGTGTAAATGACTGCTCATTAGAATGGAGACCTCTGCTGATACGGGGGCTAGCTGACTGACGCCTGTTGCACACAGCTCCCCGCTCAGTGGATGTAAAGACAAAAAAAGAGGCTTTTTGAAACAATAAAAAAAGAAATGTCAAAAAGTGACTTGTTACACATCTTGTCCCCCCCATGCCCCCTCTCCTCTCTCCCTCTTCGCACTCTAACCCCGATGAGAACCCAATAAAGAGGACCGCGGGTTGTCATGGCAATCTGGACAGCTCAATAGTAGGCGCCCACACTCACGTTCAGTGCAGTACTGTCCCTTCCAGCCGGAGTTGCAGATGATCTCGCCGCGCTCGCCACAGGTGAAATGGCCGAAGGTGTCGTCGCGGGGCCGGCAGAACACGGAGCATCCCTCGCCGTAGTAGTGCTCGTCACACATGAAGCGGTACGCGTAGCGCAGCTCGGCACGCCCGGAGCTCTGCAGGTCGTTGGACCACTCCTCACCCACAGTCAGGTGACGCTGGGTGGTGATGCGGCCAATCAGGCGCTCTGGGTTATCTGGAAGGGCAAATAGCACAGCTGCTTATAATTTGCCATTCACAAAACAAAGACTTTGGTGGTGTTTGCTGAAGCTACAGCGTCATTAGTGATAGGAGGAGGAGGAGATGAAGATGAGAGACACTTTAGCACCTCAGTGCCGAGTGGGTATGGAGCCCACCATGAGATGTTTATGTGCTGTCACAAAGTGTGGATAAGCGACCCTCTGGCCTAGAAAACATTGCTTGCTGAGGCAATGTTATTTTGTTGTGGATACAGAAGACATAGTCTTTGCCAATACACAACAAGTGATTACAAACATATTAATCGACACTAATATATAGCCTTTAGCCATAATTATGCTGTTGAGTAATCATAAAGTTATCTGTGTTTAAGATAAGATGAGAGTAATTTGGGAGAGGCAAATGTGTTTACAAGCACTGCTTTGTAAATACAATGTGCTCAGAAAACCCCTCCCTTGCACGACCAGGATTATTTCAAAAATGAATGCATAAGATTGTATACATAGATTCAACTTTCAGGGCTTGTGTGGTTACGTAAGAAATTAAGTTAAAAACTTAAAAAGCAAATGTAAAATCTACTTCTTCCCAGCCTGGACAAGTGTTAATACGCCGCATCCAATGTTTTAAACCACTGGGCCAGTCGTGAAGTTGGTCGACGACCCACCTGTTGTCAGGTCATCCAGGGAGTTGGTGTGCAGAGCCTCGATGATCAGCGAGAAGGTTCCCTGCGGGGACAAAAGACATCAGCTTTAAGGGTGAGGAGAGACAAGGGAGAGGAAAGGAGGGGGGAGGAGAGAGGAGAGGAGGAGGGAGAAGGGGGGCTGAAGAACAGCTGCTTCATCAGCCTGCAGGCTCCTCAGAGTGGGAGAGGGCTGGTGGTGGTGGGAGGCCTCCCAATAAACTTCACAACCTATTTCCCCGTGTTGATTAGGGGCCTTAATAGAGGTGACTACCTGTTTCGCGTTAACACCTCCGCCGTTATCACACTACAACATCGCCGTAAAGGCAAACGAAAGCGGAATTTCACGCTGCGCTGCCAATGATGTGCCAACTCGGAGGATGTTACATTTCCCACCACCCCTGGTCCAAGTGGCGTTTGGTGAAGACGATGCGCCCCTTCCCCCTATCCATCTCTGACAAAAGAGCCTCTCACATCACTGACAAAGACCCAAGTCGTGCGTTGATGAGCGTCTATTTGTTGGCCCATGTTTTATAAAAAATCACAAGTCCTACTAGGCCAACTAAGCTACAGCCTACACACCGTTTACACAAAGACAACACTCAAAATCACATGTGAACCCACGCGACATTCCGATGCTGTTATATCGACGTGATCTCATCTCACAACGAGTCATTTTGATATGACCCCCCCCCCCCCCCCAAATAAAACGTGTCAAAAACGTATCCTGCGGTATAAATCCCCGTTATAAATAACCTACCGGCCACGTGAAGCCGAACTGGAACTGGATGGGGTTGGTGAAGCTGTCTGCGTTGGTCTCCGGCACCTGGAAGGAGTTGGACCCCAGGACGGGGGTCACGGCCCCGCCGTAGGTGCAGGGCGGCTCGGGGGACACGCTGGTCTGGTAGTGCTTCAGGCAGATGCGGAAGAAGGTCTTGCACTCGCACTGCGGGGGGCCGTGCGGCGGCGCGGGGCCCCCGGAGCAGCAGTTGGCGTTGCCCGCCGCCCCCTTCTTGTTCAGAAACTCCTGCAGCTTCAGCTCAAACACTCCGGAGCAGGAAACCTGGGAGGGATAACACGTTGTTTGTTTGTTTGTTTGTTTGTTTTTTTAGTGAAAGTAAAATCACAGCTCGACGTAAATCTGCCACTTTAGGGTATATACCCTAATTAAGACTATATTCGGTATTCAATTCAAGATTCAAGAAGCTTATCCCGAGGGAAATGACTGTGCAACAGTTGCAATACAAAGGTGGGAAGTTGGGCTAAATACACGGAGTCATTCTTTCTGTAAATAGAGTTGAAAATATGTAAGGCCTACCTGGAAGATGAGTAGGGAGACAGTGACAGCCAGGAACAGGCACGGGCGTCCCATTGTGTTGACAGCCCCTCAACAAGTAGTTCAAGATCCACTGTTTTGTGGTCAAACCTTCAAACAATCATGAAGAGAGCCTGCAAGGATCCCGTGTATCAACACGGTGTGAGATGGGCTCTACTGGTGCGATGAGATGGATTCAGTGAAAAATATTGACCGGGTTACTTAGTTGTACTTGTGCGCCTGTTAGCTCGTGTCCACTGCGCTCCATGCAACCACGAACTTTTTTTTGGACACAAAGTGTTCACAGTGCAATGTAATCCTCCACAGAAGCGAAATCCCCTTTGATGAGAGTGAATGAAATTCCTGGTGAAGAAAAAAGACAATAATTCCAATCCGGTTGTATCGTAGTCGTAGTAGAAAAACATAAGACCGCTTTCACGTGGCTGGTTTATTTTTCCACTTGATTTATCATACTGATCCGAAACAAAACTCCCTTTTGCGCGTCTCTCTCTCTCTCTCTCTCTCTCTCTCTCTCTCTCTCTCTCTCTCTCTCTCTCTCTCTCTCTCTCTCTCTCTCTCTCTCTTTCGATAACTGTGCGTGTTTGCTGTGGCCTGAGCCCTACCGAGGGTTTTATACTGGGCTCCAGCTAGTGGAGAATAATAAGATGCAAATGACCCCCCTACTTTACCCCCCTCACTGCTACCACCACAAGTCCGCCCCGGGGCCATCACAAAGAAATAGAAAGAGGGGGGACGACAAATAGAGAGAGAGAGACAGAGACAGAGAGAGAGAGAGAGAGAGAGAGAGAGAGAGAGAGAGAGAGAGAGAGAGGGGGGGGGGGGGGGGGGGGGGGGGGGAGACACTAGTTTTCTGAACCGTCCCCCTACTCTTTCTCTCAAAGGACAAGCCAAATGGCCAGTGAGCTGTTAAATGTGCAACAACCCCTTCCCTGATGCCTCATCTACAACAAAACGCACAGGGGCCATTTACATTCCGACAAATTCTTTAACCTCTACACAAAATCCTTCACATCCCCGCATGTGACATCAGGCCCCGAGATGTAGAAAACAACTCCGATGGCAGATCTCACTCAGGGTTAGGCTGGCAAAACCGGAGCCAGCGAGCCGCTCCAACTGGGTTAGCACGGCCATCTGTTCAGCGACATTCCGATGCTGGTGCCCCTGTCGTAGATATTTATCACACACACACACACACACACACACACACACACACACACACACACACACACACACACACACACGGACACACACACACACACGTTATATTTATTTCGATTTTAAATCCTAGTCCTACTACTCTGCATGCTCTAGAAGTCCAAACATGTGTTGTTGTTGTTGTTGTTATTGTTGTTGTTGTCCGAAAATTTGACATTTTTAATATTACCCAATCACACCACAAACACATCTACAAACCTTGACCGTTAACCTTGCACAGCAACTACTTTCATTTTGCGGATGCTCTTTGAGTGAGGTAGTAAAACGTAGTGTGTCACTCGCGTGGCTGTCATTAAGGGACTTTGTTACGGTGGAGCAGGAGGAGGAGGAGGAGGAGGAGGAGAAGGAGAAGGGGGATGCAGAGTTTTTTTCTTTGTGCTTTCAGCTGTATGGTAATTCGGCCGACAGCACCTGCTCTCGCACAATAATACAGCGATGGATAGTTAGATAGCTAGATAGATAGCTAGATAGATAAATAGATTTTACAATGTATCTGATTAACGATAGATAGATAGATAGATAGATAGATAGATAGATAGATAGATAGATAGATAGATAGATAGATAGATAGATAGATAGATAGATAGATAGATAGATAGATAGATAGATAGATAGATTTTTCAATGTAGGCTATCTGATGAACTAGCCTACAGCTTTACTTCATTTTTTATAGTGGATTGACGACTAATAGGCCTACTCGAATCATCCCACTCATCCCATAAGTGAGACTGTGCCCACAGCTCTACATGGACTCGGGCGCCTCGGCAGCGCGCGCAGTTCGGTATTAATTAACTGCTCTAATGGGAGCTGCTTCGGCGCATTTTTGGCGCGCGCCCCACGCGCGCACAGCATGTCCAAAACGCTTAACTCCTGCTGTTGTCAATGACTCATTCAAACACAAGTTTTAATTAAATATGAAATGTATATATTTCAGTTTGGATTGAGTTTTCTGCATCGATATTCTGCATATTTTGTCCTTAATAGCTGCTTTTTATCCATGTTTATTTTTGAATGATACTGTGAGCTATTTATTTTATTTATGCAATTTTGCTCGATCCACCTCTACCAAATGTCCGTAATGGGCTTATATGGCCTGGCGTAAAGTCCTTCTCTTAAACCTTTTATTTACACTCATCCTTTTATTTACACTCTCAAATGTCCATGTTGCCCCCCCCTCTATCTCTCTCTCTCTACCTCTACCTCTCTATGTTAGGCCAAACTATCAGTCATTCATCACCGTGACGTGACACACATTTCCCGATTACGCCAGCAAAGCGTGACTGAAAGGCGACGTGAGATGGTGGGTGACAATCCTCCCCCGTTAAGTGGCACCCGTGCTCATCTTCTCCATCTACACCGTTCATCTCACGACCAGCTATCATATTGAAGTTGTGATGCTCTGGGCAGAAATAAAGGGACAACCCTACGTATCTTGCTATCTGTGTGTGTGTGTGTGTGTGTGTGTGTGTGTGTGTGTGTGTGTGTGTGTGTGTGTGTGTGTGTGTGTGTGTGTGTGTGTGTGTGTGTGTGTGTGTGTGTGTGTGTGTGTGTGTGCGTGCGTGCGCGTGTGTATGGGGTCATGGTGGTGGTGGTGAGTGGGTGGGTCTAGTGAATAAGTAGCTATACCTATCAGTGTGTTCACGTGCGCGTGCGTAGAGGAATAAATTGTTTAACCATTGCTAAAGTGTTTAACTGGAGTGTTTTGCAATTGTGTGTACGGCAAAGTGCGTGTACGTGTGTGCTTATATTCGGGAGTGTATTTGCGCGCGCGCGAGCGCGGGCGCGTGTGTGCGTGTCTATGCGAGAGCCTATAGGAGCTCTGTGACACATGGGGAACAAAGGAAAAGGTCTCGCGCCCCGCCGCCTATTCACCCCTTTCTCTTGGGCAGTAATTCCCATTGATTTCTATTGAACGGCGAGTCGCGAGCCCCTCAGGGAGGACCGTGTGATTTGTGAAGGGTCGCGAGGACAAGACACGCCTCTGGAGATAGGAGGGGAAGCCCCCTCCTAAAAGTTCGGCCATCTGCTCCCCAAACACCACAACACCAGCTACCAAATGGCGTTTTCTAAACTTTCAATCCCCTCCCCTGAATGATTTCTCCACGTCGATCGCTTTCTATCATTTGCAATCTCGTATGATGATGTTTCCCCCCTTTCAAAACACCGGACTCCATTGTTGTGAACAAACACTCACTGCATTAGTCCATTATTTATACATACATCCATATAAGCATAGGCCTGCGTGGCCCGTTGTTGATATCCAGGAACGGTCTATACAATTACAAAATAATACAATTAGGCTACATTTTTTTAGCACATAGTTTATTTGTTGATTATAGCCTAAACAATGTGGGCTCGTGGAATCAGCCTTTATGTAGGCCTACCTCTGAAGTCTCCCCAGGCCTCCCAGGTCCCAGAGCAGCATGTAACGGTATGAGGTGACCATATGGTCACTCTGCATGCGGGAGCGTGAGCGTGCGTGTCTGCTCGTTTTTTGCTGAGAAATGGATGGATGACCTTCGTGGGAACCTCCACATCACTTCACACACACACACACACACACACACACACACACACACACACACACACACACACACACACACACACACACACACACACACACACACACACACACACACACACACAACAATTGTGGATCGTTCCATTTGCAGAACAAAATAGGTCCCATACAGTTTCTCAGGTGGTAGGCTAATATGTAGGCCTATATAGGCCTAGACTTTACGCACACGCACACACGCACACGCACACGCACACGCGCACGCACGCACACACACACACACACACACACACACACACACACACACACACACACACACACACACACACACATACACACACATATATCTAGATACAGAGAGAGCCATTCCGACCTCCCGGGTATAGCGGTAAAGATCCGTACGCTGATTATAATAATAAAGAGAGTGTCGCGTGGCTGGACGGTGAGCTGATAACGCTTGCGCAACAATAACGACGCGCGTGTAAGCAAGTCAATAGACGAAACACAATAAAATAGATATGAAAGATTATTATCAGTACATTGAAATCAGTTATTTTCATCCGTTTCACTTGTTTCACAGTCAATGTGTAGGCTTGTAATACATTCCAGCTCTTTAAAAACAATCTGCCGAATTGGTTTCCAGTTGAATAGAAACTAATTAGCAATTAGATCGCTAAGACTCTGTTTCAAACATTTAATTAAAATGTTATATCTATCATGAATGCCTTAAATATTTTCCCACAGATTCATCTATGTAGATCTCACCTAAATTACAAAGTTATCATAATTAGCCCATTAGTCATTGTAGAGTTAGTTTAAACAAGCTGGAAATAAGTGATGAACAGTTAATTATCCTCCCATTTCCATTCACCTCAAATATAAGCTTATCACATCATCACGTGATAATATAACATTAATATTTATTTCAACACATAGGCAATGTCCATGGTTTGTTTTGAGACGCCTGCATCTTGTGCTCGACGAAGGTCCCAGGCCGAGGCAACAGTTTGAAAACCAGTAGCTTAGTTCCAAGGGAAGGATTAGACCGAGCAGCTGCCAGCAAAGATACTGGGACCTGGACTCTGGCATTAGGTCAGACCCTGGGGTGGTGGGGATCAGGGGGGGCACAGGGAGATTTCAGCATGGGGTGTGAGTGTATGGATATGTGTGTGTGTGTATGTGTGTGTGTGTGTGTGTGTGTGTGTGTGTGTGTGTGTGTGTGTGTGTGTGTGTGTGCGTGCGTGTGTGTGATCGATTTCATTCAATTGGACAACTGTTGCGCTACAGATCTGTATGTGTGTTGTGTGTGTGTGTGTGTGTGTGTGTTTTGCGTTGTCATTATATCTGGGGAGGGGGGTTGAGGTTAACCGCTGAGCCTCTGCAAATGGAGGGTGTGGGGAAGCGAGTTAAGGGCAGTCGTGTGCTCCTGGGACATCTGCCTCTGAGTCAAGCTTTGTGAAGTGGATAAGTGGGGAGGGAGGAGGGTACGGGGGTGAGGAAAAGGCAGGGGAGAGGAAAGGCTATTGAAAGTAGGCTTGTGTGTGTGTGTGTGTGTGTATGTGTGTGTGTGTGTGTGTGTGTGTGTGTGTGTGTGTGTGTGTGTGTGTGTGTGTGTGTGTGTGTGTGTGTGCGCGTGCGTGCGTGCGTGCGTGAGTGTGTGTGTGTGTGTGTGTGTGAGAGAGTGTGTTTGGGAGGAGGAGGGGGGAGGGGGAGGATTGGTAGAAGGTACCTATAGTTTGGTGCAGAAGGAGGAGAAAGATGAAAAGGACTATAGTGAATAGACAACAAACCCAAACACTGGTTGTGGCATCGTAGTGGACAACAATGGAGGGACTCCCTGTGTCCACAGAGCATCTGGCTGGGGAAGGACAGATGCTGACAGCTGGAGTGGCAGCCAGCATATGGCCTATGCTGTATCCCTGGCTTACTCGGAGCACAGAGGGGCTATGCTCTGTTGTTTGAGATAGACTTAAAAGCTTTCAACTCAAGGCAAATTAAAGGAGTACCTGTTGGACATTTAGCCTCTTACCGCTTACTTAACTTTTATTTTAAAAAATACAGCAATCGAAGTTTTTGTCCAAGGCAGAACATTATGTAAACAGAATGTTTAAGCTCCAGTTTGCTTCAGTTTAAGGAGCTCTTTGTTTTTGGGCTATCCATTTTAGGCATTGTTAATAGTTAATGCCATTTTGTCATAACTCAATAAAAGTTAAATATACCTGAACATTATTTTCCACGGTCGGCACACGTAAGAGTTAACAATAAATCTTCACTGGAAAAGACCATTTATGGAGTTTTTTTTTTAAATGTTAAAAAAGTAAAGGTGGGCCTAAAGAAGAACATATTTGTCTTAGCCTACGTTTTTCTCTTGCTGTTATTTTGCTTGTGTGTCCTCAGCATGCCAACATTAGTTTATTAAATAAAATATAGGTTACATTTCATTGTGTGTCCTCAGTATGCCGACCTTAGGTTATTAAATAACATATAGATTTCATTGTGTGTCCTCAGTATGCCGACCTTAGGTTATTAAATAAAATATACATTTCAGTTCATTTCAGACCAAATCATTTGATCGTTCGACACTCAAGAGTTTCGAGCACGTGCGCTTTGTTTTGCAACGTGATGACGCAGCACGTGGTAAACAGGAAGTGATTTGAATAACGTACTCCTGGTTGCTCTGCTGCTGTCTCACTTCACCCTGGTCCAAATCTACTAAATACTCTTATAGTAAGCTATCTTCTGTATTTACTAAAGTAGGCTACATGCCACGTAACGCACCATTTCCCAGTTGTAAAATAACGTACATATACGATTCATTAAGAGTAGTACGAGTGTTTGTGTACAATAAGCATCGTTTGTTTAGAAGTTAAACCGGCGTGGATAGTAATCATTTACGTTATTCTAGTCTTTTATTGAAATATGCGGGTGCACGTTCAACCAATCAAACAACCTATTGGTTTAGTAGTGGCAATACCAAAGAGTCACAGCCATCGCTCCCTGTCCATGTTGTGGACAGACAGACACGTGTGTATTCTTACTTTTTCAGATTTGGCTGTTTCATATGTCGTACATGCACGGAATTATGTCATTTTCCAATTGGCTAACGTCATTAATAAATAACGAAATTGTTACGATAATGAAAGGTTACGTAAACATGACGTATGGTTGTATTAAAAACAACTCGCATTTCCTCCGTCCGCAGAAATGGGCGTGAAGGGTCTGCAGCAATTTGTGGAGCAGTTCATCCCAGAGGCTTGTGTGCCTGTGAGCCTCAGGGAAATGGCTCAGCAACATGTGTCTCAAAGCCAGCACGGCTCCACGTCTACAGCCAAGAGCGGTTGAGTGGATTTCAGCCAGAAGAATATCATCTAAACATACTACATACAACTACAAAACAGAATGATAAGCATTGTCTAAATTAAAGCTTGTTATACATTGCATACTAGTAGAACCTGATGATAGTCCTACAGTAATAACTGCTAACTGTTAATAGCCCTAACCCTACTGCTATTGGCAAAACATTGAGAAATCCACTGGGAACTTGACACTGTGTGTCATCAAATCAAGTTATGTTATATTGCTCAGTTGAAGGCCTTTCTTTGGTTACATTTTAATTTGTGTCCCTAGGCCCCACACTAGTGGTGGACGGCATGGCCTGCTTGCGTCACTGGTACTCCTGTGAGGACTGGGTGTGTGGGGGCCAGTGGAAGGAGTACATAAGCCTCCTGGTACGCTGGGTGGACGCCTTCACCATCACGGGCATCAGGCTGGTCTTCTTTTTCGACGGGGTGGTGGATGAACAGAAGAGACCGGAGTGGGTACGGACCTCGTCTTTAAACCAACAGTTTTTCAAAGTCTCTCCATTGTCATTTCTTCATGGAATGGGCAACTCCAGCAGTACTACTGGGCTATACTTACTGATCTATTACTGATTGAAATGGGTTATATCTCTTATTCACTATAATTCAGCAAACCACAAATGGGGCTTGTAGGAGCCACATTAAATAGATTTATTGCCCCTGGTGTTCAGGTGTAGCATTAAGACAACATATAGTGGCACCCTTTGATGATCACACTGTTATATGGCAGTTTGACAGGTGTGCTCATTATGTGAGGTCCTAGTTATGCCAAGAAAGTGTAGCAGCAGGGATAGTGTAGTTAGGGGGTTTGACTCCCAGCCAAACGGTTTCAGGTTGCCTCCCCAATGTCCATCTACCTGACTAAAAGCATCTATAATAAGCAGCATGCCTAGCTGCTATACCTGCTCCTACCTGACATGTATTCACTGTAATGAACTGGATGAAATGACTAAGCCGTAATCAGTAGTAGTGATCTTAGGTTTATAGATTTCTCTTGACACATTGAAGTATATTTTGACTTCCTGCTGACGTGTATGTTCAACTAGGGCAGGGCAATATATCGATATTATATCGATAGTGTGATACAAGACTAGATATCGTCTTAGATTTTAGATATCGTAATATTGTGATATGGCATAAGTGTTGTCTTTTCCTGGTTTTATAGGCTGCATTACAGTAAAGTGATAAATACTTTTCTTGCTAAATCATTTTCGTCAGTATGTTATTCACATAGGAGCCCTATGTTCAACCATTAATCCTCTCCGCTCCTAAGGTGAGAAGGAGGCGCAGAGTGAACGGGGAGATATCCAAGGTTTTTCGTCACATTAAAGTCCACGGGGTGCAGCCGGGCCGAGAGCTCTTCTGTCTTCCATCTGGTCTGGCAACTTTCACACGCTTTGCCCTTAGGTCAGCTTTGCGTTCAACAATAGCGACATTTAATAGCCCATACTCGTTTATCCTCATGTGTCACACTGTGCACCAAGTATTCAAGTTGCTTTGTTATTTGTGCTGACATATTTCAAGATGTCTTGTGTTTAGGTCACTGGGTCAGGAGGTGTTTTGCTCTGTGCGAGAGGCTGACTATGAGATTGCTAGCTATGCTCATCGCCATGGCAGCATGGGCATTTTGGGACAGGACTCCGACTTCATCATTTTTACCAGGTCCGAAAGTTAAATTATTTATCCATGTTTTTTGTTAGTATTATGCATACTAATGCAATACCCATTCAAAATGTGCCAGTTCGGAACGGGTGATTGCTTGGCCTCCGGTGTTGCTGCATGCAGCTTTTCGAGGACCGCTCATCCAAACAACTTCACACTCGACACTGCACTTTCTTGGGTCCTCAGCAATACACCCGCCAAGTGTGAAGTTGATTGGAAGAAAATTGAAAGGACATCCATACATACATACATACATACATACATACATACATACATACATACATACATACATACAAAGACTCCTTCCATTTTAGTTGGATTGAGCTTAATTTACATAAACAATGTTTTATAAGATATATATATATATATACAGTATATATATATATATATATATATATATATGATTTTTTTTCTTAAAGTGCCCCCTACCTGTCAGTGGCGAAGCTCAGTCTGGATAAACTGACAACAGTCCTCTACAACCGGGAAAGTATCTGCCAGGCGTTGGGCTTGTCTGTTGACCAGTTACCTCTGCTGGCCTGTATTCTAGGCAATGATATCGTGTCAGAGAAGCGGATGCAGCATGTGAGGAGCAATGCTATGGCCGCATACAGGTATCTGCCAAGTTTTAACACATTTTATTTAAATTTCTTGTTGTGATGTTTACTTCAACAATGGATCTTTATTACCCACAACATGAAAGCATTTGAAAGTTTGACACAAAGAAAGGTTTGCTGTAACTTGGACCTCTTTCCCCGCAGGAGAAGCCATTCATATCCTGGTGCTTCCAAAGGTGATAAGGTATTGTCCGTAGCCCAGCTGGTACGGTCTGTGTGGGTCAGTGAAGTCGGGAATCCTGGGCTTATCCCTCAGGCACTGGGTCTCTCAGATCCCGACCAAAAGCTCCTGGAGAAGGGAGTCCACTCCTACTTGCTCCCTGGGCAGCCTCTCCATGGGGTTGACATCCAAGACGTTCCCCCTGGTACCTCCTGTGTAATGGAGAGATATGTTAGTCCTACAATATTAAAGGTAATTTCAGCACGACATCCTGTTCATTCATAAACACCTGCTACTGCCATCTTCCCAGCAACGAAAGTTGATGTTGCTGTGATTGGTTTCCTCAGGCGTGTAGGGAGAAGCACATAGCAGCAGAGAGCTTTATGGTGTACAGTGTTATGTTTGAGGGAGTGGTGGAGTGTAGTAACACTATGGAGGATGAAGAGGACACTGAGCTGCTCCCTCAGGCGCTGGTCTATAAGACCTGTAGGCAACGCACCTACAGAGTACTGCTGCCCAAGGATAGAGGTAGTTTCTCTCTCTTTAACTCTCGTCACGCTCTTGTTCTTTCTGTCTGTCTGTCTGTCTGTCTGTCTGTCTACCTGTCGGTCTGTCTGTCTGTCTGTCTGTCTCACTTGCTCTGTCTCTCTCTCTACATGGTCAGGCACATTTTACTATGTGATCTGATAATTAAGTATTAGTTTCAAAGCTATATGTAATTTCTTGTGTTTTCAGAAACCAGTACACAGGTGCCAGCTGTCAAAGAGTGGTTTGTCTTTGCTGGAAACCCTCTAAAGGAACCTGAAAAAGTTTTTCCTCTCAGCATGTCAGGTACGGTTTAATTACATGTTTAATTACATAAAGGAGGGATGAAAATGAAAATGTATTTTGCTTAGTTGTGGCATAAATGTGTGAAAATGTGTCACCAACAATAGTGTCTGCCACAATCAACAATTGGGTAGAAATAATTCACAGATCTAACACACTTAAAAACAATGTTGAAAAACTGAAAGACACGCTCCACTTGATGGTGAAATTCCTAACATTGAGTCTTGAGTCGTGTATTACGATTCACTGCCAATGCGTTTTCTTTCATTTCAGTAGCATGTTGGAAAGTATTATTCTAGTAATTCCCACAGGTTGCCCCTGCTTGCCACAGCCTTCTAGACTCTAGGCAATGACAGACAGACAGACAGACAGACTACATGGGTGTCCAACCCCTCTCTCTCTCTCTGTGTGTTCTGTACAGAGAATGAGCCAAGTCTGGAGTCATTATGGTTCGGCGGATGGCCCGCAGTGTCTGATCCCCGGCTGGCATGCTTCTTGTCCATCTTCGAATGCCAGGAGTTCTCGCCGCTGTATGGAATCATAGAAGAAGACTCGCTCCTCGCCGCTCTGTGTCTGGTCACACACTTAGTACTTCAGGTAGTTTTTCACTTGTATTTACATTTTTTAATCTCCCTTTCTATGTGTAGTAGCCTTCGGTTTCTTGAAAAGCGTGCAAAATTAAAGTTGTGATTATTATTAGTGGGTTCTTTTCTTGCCCCCACCTCCACCTCTTTTTGATTTTGATTGGTGGATAGTGCAGGGCCTGGGACCGACTTCAGGTCTACTGCCTTAGGGTCAAGGGCACCGTCAGGAGTAATAACCTAACATGGTTATTTTTGGTGTGGGGGGAAACCCACGTGAACACAGGGAATACATACAAACTCCTCCCGGGGTTTGAACATAGGGCCTTCTTGCTGTGAGGTAGTAGTGCTAACCACTGTGCCACCATGACAGTGGACGGTGAGCAAGTAATTGAATACGTTTATGGAAATCATATGAGTATGATTTTCTAAATCCCCTGTGCTGTAGAGGAATAAAACCCCAATCAAGTTTTTTAGAACTTCACAGACAAATGATTGAATTTTTACACTGATTTGCTCCATTTCATTTTCATTTATGTTAGCGCCTCGTTCTGACATGGGATGGTAACCGCACTATGTTTATGTCTTTTACCCTGTAATCAACGGAGCCATTTGCTTTCTCCGCTGTAAGTGGGCTGCTTCAAGCCAACATGTTAAGTCATCCCACTGTACTGCTTTCTTTCAGAAGATATGAATATCACTATTAGTTGATATTAGACATGCAGAGACAGACTCCTTACATTCAGTAGAATAAATAATTGTTTAACGGCACCAAAGACTCTTTGCTAAATTTCACATTTTACCTTACACCTAGTTTATGTTGAGTTTCAAAACATATAAAAGACTAGGTAAAATAATTTGATCAAACCTTTATAGCAACGTGCTCTACTCTACTTTTGAGAAATATATTGTCATATGGTAAAATTCACTCTCTGGATTTTATAGCATATCGTTTTACTTTTCAGGTTTTATTTCTTCATCGTAAATAATTGAAGCAATTTGTGAATTTTAAAAGCCTACCCTGGAACTGTTGAATTGGATTTACTTGGGCATCAGTATCAGATGAACTGTTATGTAACCAGGTCGGGGTAAACAGCTACTATATAATGTGTGATGTCAAGCTAAACACCATTTGTTGACAGTCTCTTGCATCTTTTATCATGGTTCAATGGTGGCCATTATCAGCCAATGCGTGTGCAGTTTAGCTAAAGAAACAGGTTTTTTGTGCGAGCTGCACTTCTTTAGTCAACAACACCGTTAGCAACCTGAGGCCATGGATGGTTTTAAATAACAATAAGGTGCGTCGCTCATTGAAAAACAACAAACAACCATCCTGTATACGAATGAATTAGTAATACAAATTATTAATTTGTAATACAATAGTAATTAGCCCTTGCGAAGACATCTGCAACATTATCATCAAATCATTCGTCTTTCTAAACTAGGATGTCTATAATTCTGCTCTTTATTGCTGATTACATTTCTGTCATATCTGACTTTCACTCACAATAAACAATCTACCCAGTGTTGTTTGGAACAACAATGACAAATCTCACTGTTAATGCCACGCTCCTGTATTGTCTTTTTATATTGATATTTTGTTTTATTGTCTGCTGCTGTTACGACCAAATGTCCCCTTAGGGATAAGGGGAGGGATGAAGTACCCATCTATTTATCTATCTACGTCAACATTAGACAAGCGTTGTACAGAGTCGATTCGTGTCATCTGCCATGTTTTTATTGTAAACATACTAATACGGCTCACTAAACTCACTAACAGAGATTGGAACATATAGAGATTCAATAAAAAACCTTGATAACTGAAACTAAAAATGAGACCAATAGAAAAAGTAACCAGGACAGACAGAGGGCTGGATGCAGCGTCATGTGTTGAAGGGTGGCTATACAGCAGGCTGAAATTCATCAGCTCCTGCCTGCCTTTTCTCCACCGCTCTATTCACATTCAATTGGCACTACTCCATTGAAGTTGCTCCAGGGTTTGTTTGTTTTGTCCACACAACTAGGCAGCCTTATGTCTGACAAGCAGCATTGTTTCTATCTCTGTTTAACTAAAGCGCAGACAGCAGACAAAACAAGCAGTCGCACACAGAAAACAGAAGATATAAACAGACTGGGATGTGATTGAAATTCCTAGCCATGCACACTTTTCCCTGTGTGTGTGTGTCTTTCTAGGTGCAGCAGCTATCTCTAGAAGACGTGGATGCTTATCTGAGTCAGGCTGTGTGCATAAGATACAGATCCCACCAGGAGCTGCAGCATGTTAAGGTTAGTTCTGTTGGGCTTGGGGGTTGGTTGGAAGTCATGTTCATGGTGAAAACCAAAACAAACAAAAACAAACCTTGCACTTTATTTTTTTGTGGAACCTCAGAGGAAAGACAAAGATGAATGAAAGGGACTGCTGAGCAGTATGCGTTCAGCTAAGCGATTTTACCGTCAGTTTGATGCAAATAAAGAAGACATTTAGCTACTTAATAGCAGAATCTGTCCAACAACCGGGGTCACAGGGACCTCTCACCAATGGCTCTCTGTTTTACATTAACACAGTGGGCTACAAACGAGTTAAGCACACAATGCCTGCAGTGTCTAACCAACATGCAGACTGATGTATACCTGATATGTCTGTTTCAGCTTCATTTTGTCTCCATATTAATTTGTATAGGG
>JAOPHQ010001184.1:120000-124890 GCA_030340625.1 Merluccius polli
TGACATATGTATTTAAAATCCATTGTCAGTTAGTTTGGATAAAAGCATCTGCTAATTGACTTAATTATATGTGGTAATTAGAGGTTAATATTTGACTGCCAAACATGGTTAGCTTCAAGAAAAAACTAAAACAAATGTGTCCTGAAATCCAAAGTTCTGACCAGCTGGTCTGAAAGGTTGGGTTCCCGGCCCTCGGTGGCTTGAGTCCTTTTATACAAGGCAGCTCCAGGGCTGTACACTGGAGAATAAGCAGGCCTACGGTGGTCCAGGGATCCACAGCTGCTCTAGCTATTGGGCTCGTCTGGCCACCACTGTGTTGTCTCTTGAATCCCATGATGTACTTAACACTATCTCTATTAGGAAAAGAGATTACGCTACTTAAAGTTAGAGGAATTTGACACAGAGCCAACGTTTAAACTCGCCAGTGGTAGAATGTGTGGTTGTAGTCCTCTGTTGCTCCTCGCAGCACCACATTACCCAGAGGGCCGCGCTGTAACCATCTCCATGTGTGTTGTGGCCACACGCATACCACTACCACGCACACACAAGCACGCATACATTCACACACCCACACTTGGCTCCAAGGCCTGCTTTGTCAGTGTACTAGTAATAGTATGTTTCTGTTTATAGGCTAGAGGGGGGGCTCTATTTTAAGACACACAAAGACTAACTGATTGCAGACCTACCTCTGTCTCCCTTTCTCTTCTTAATGTATTTCTCCTACTGTCTGCTGCTGCTCTCTTGCTTCATATATATATATATATATATATATATATATATATATATATATATATATTGCTCTTATCCTGAATCATTGCATTTTCTACCCTGGTCTTTTCTCTCCTCTTTTCTTGTTCACTAGAAATCATTGGATGGAACCACAGAAACTGAAATAATGGTATTTTTGCTATATCGCCAATTACAGCGATCATCGTGAGCTCTATTATTTAGAGAGTTAAAGAGCTCCTTAGACCCATTGACTCATCGAGTGTAAGCGGCTCTCGAGCGACTATACGCCATGTTGGTGCACAGACCCCGACTTGCGCCAAACTGTCTGCTTTCCCTCCAAGTCCACGGCTGTGGGTCCTGGGAGGATGTTTCTGGTTTTATAGATGGAACACGATACACTCTCATGCCTCAATATTTCATTTCTGCCAGACGTGGACACCAACCATTACTACAGAATTGTGGGGAGATGGACTGTGAGCATGCATGTGTGTGTGTGTATGTGCGTGTGCCATGTGTGTGTGTGTAAGTGCATGTGAGAGTAGCGGTGGCGCTATGTGGTATCGTCAAGGGCTCAGTTTGGTTTTTGTTTGGAGCGAGGCCTAGTGTTTAGTCTCCTCAGCAAATATCTCCTCTGCTTGTCTGCTCTCACAATTACACGGCAGCATACTGCAAAAAGGCTTCTCTCTGATGTTTCTACTACAACACGACAGAAATGAATACACATACTTGGAAACATGTGTTGTTGTATTAGACATGCATTCAAAAATAAGATTTATTGAAGGCCCTGACATCATAAGATATTGCCAGACGTGATACTGTACAGAACATGTAAGGTTGCATACAAGAACCCAGGAGGTCAAGGATCTCTGAAGAGTTCACGGTTCCCTCGGTTCAAGAAATGCCCCCAGTGACTTTTAACTTTTCTTTCTTTAAAATTATGCATTTTCCAGAGGGTAGCAAGGACCTTTTCCACATACGACAGATTTTTTTTTTTCATCAATTCCACAGACAGTATACTGAAATATAGACAGATTGATACACCTTATTCATCCTCAAGGGGGAAGTTCATATGATGATGCCTTGAATGATCTTCCTTCCACAGACAAGGCTTTAGGAAGGAAGATCTCACATCCAGTGATAAATGAGCCTTAAAATGGTTTGTTCCAATGGTGGGTGCTTCAGACCCACCATGAAGCAGTTGGGAAAACAATCCGCTGTGTATCTACTCAGGGCCAAGTTTTACTGTAACCCAAGTGTATGTCTCTCCAGGATATCCTTCAGGACACCGAGATGGATGGATGGAAAGAGAGGAGCGGGCGAGAGACTACCAGCATGGAGGGGGATCGAGGGATGAGGGGAAAATGAGGAGGTCAGACCCCAGCGGTTACCACCAAAGAGAGGGATTAGTGGGAGGAGGAGGAGGAGGGTATCAGTCCAGTCCAACTCAGCACACCCACCCTCTCTCGTGCCCTCAACCCGGGGATGGAGGGTTCAACCACTCAAGTCGTTTTAGGATGCCCCATAGAGGTGAACCCAGACACCCAAACAGGAGGAGATACCGGCTGGCCCCTAGGTAACATACACGCATGTTGTGGAAAATGTTCTTGCCAGTTATACCATGTCCTGAGATTTGGGCTTTCGTTCAGCCGTTGTTTATTTAAGCCCTATTGTCTTTCCTGCTCTCCTCACCTTTTGCTCAATCGTGTTCATTGCAATTCATCGTAGTTTCTTTTTCCCCTCCTTCAGATGGTCTCATCCTTCAGACCCACGGTCGTAGCCCACACTCCACTGCCACTGCCCACAAGGGAGAGGATTAAGAGAAGAGGAATTGAGTGAAAGAGGAGGGTGAGAACGGATAAAGAAACGATCAAAAGAGAGAGAGGCGTCAAGTTACTCTGAACAAACTGTTTTGGTGAATTAGCCCAAGAGAAGGACTGTTTGTATAAAGGATGGGAGGGGGGATGTATCGATGGGGGTCAGGTCTGAGAGATTAGGATTAGCTGAAATTCAAGGCGACTTGAAATGTGTCGTTTTGTATTTTTCCATATGCCTCCGATATGCACCCCAACACATGCTGCAGATTCCTATGCAGGTGTGCTGGTTGAGTGCAGTGAACTGATCTTCTGCTTGACATCTTTTGCAGAAGATCAGTTCACTGCACTCAACAATCAGATCATCCACCTCTCTTCTGCCTACCCCCCCCCCCCCCCCCCACGCCCCCATGATAGAGAAGGAAGACAGGGTGGAGAAAATGGAGATTATCACAGGGCTCCTCAGAGAAAGATCAGTGTCACTTCAAACACGTTGACGAGTGGAGGAGAGGAGTTTCCATTGAAGCCTACCGTTTAATTTGGACACTGTGTTTGCAATGGCAGAGTAATCCTCAGTGATCCTGCATTATATCACTGCTCCTGTTGAGGCTGGTGTGGGATAGCTGTCCACTACTGATGTCCAATATGTTACTGCCAGGACAACCACCTCACATCTGTCAGGAGTCTCTTTCAATCTGACTAAGTTATGCCGATCATGTATGTACATTTCTCTATTTCTTGAATAAACCTCATGTAGTGCTACTCTGTTAAAACATCTCTTTCAGCGTTTGTCAGAATTGTGCATTTGTCGATGTGTGGGGGTCAAACTATTAAATTAAATGCGTGCATTTGTGCACATACATAAATCTACGTGCATCCTGTGTGCTCAAGTTGTGTAAATAAGATTGCTAATCTGTGTTGTTTTTGAATGATCAATGACCTCAAAACTTATAATTAAAGCTGAGCTATCTGAGCTGAGCCCTTCTTGTTCCTCAAATCAGACTCGTTCTTTGTTAGCTTGTTTCCATTATCTTAGAAGCAGTGGTGCTTGGGAATGTATTTTAATAGGCCATGGAAAAGCATGTAAGTTCTTCTGAGGAAGAGTTGAGCAGAGTGGGTGGGTGTGGTGGTGTTTGTGGGGTGCTAGGCCAAGGGTGGGGCAAGCAACACAGCATACACACAACTGGATTACATTAACTCGCCAAAAGACCATAACAAAACCAGGACTGGGGATATTCTTGGTGAGGAGAGACTGAAAGGGAGGGATGAAGGAGAATACAGAGAATAGTCATTAGGAAAGAGAACGTATGTCGGACATAGGGAGTCAGAGGGATGCAAAGGGTCAAGCAGGGCGGACAGAGGAAAGTGACCAAGAGAAGTGAGCGAGACAGCGAAAGAGAAAACAAATCAAAGAATGGAGTGAAGGTGGGGTCTTGAGGTGGGAAAGGGGGAGAAAGTATATAGAGGGAGGAAGAAGGAGGTATAGGAGGACGAAGGAAATGGAACCCAAGTGTTTCAAGGCGAGGAGTGGTTGTTCGCCCTCAACCACAGGAAATCCTAGTTGGCCAGTTGACAGATCTGCTTCCTGTGTGTGTGGTGGAGGCCTAGGGTGTGGTCTTCTCAACAGACAAGCCAGCCCCCTGTGAGACCTTGAGGCCCCTCGCCCCCGCCATCCCCTGGAACGGGTCATTTAGAAGGCCTCTTGTTTTGGTCCCTTGACATTGTCTCGATCCCCCCTGGGACCCTACCTCTAGACCTCCTGCTTGAGTCTGCTTGGATCACATGGGACACTTGACAGGCCCAGCGGGACCCCTCTCTACTGGGGCTCCTAGATAACCTTCCCCACACACAGTGGACCACATGAGTTAACCTAAAGCACACCACAAACATACCACCACTACCGTCAAATGATTGCCTCTGGACAGAGAAACAGATTGTTTACACCTAAATTCATGACAAATATTCAATAGTCAATATTATATGAGACTGATAGTTGGACTGTCAAATACAAATACCATAAGTTAGTTTACTTAGAAGGTGGGATCAAGCCTCAAGGTAAAGGAAATTCTGGGGAAAGTAATTCAATTTGGCATTTTAAACTAGAGTTGTCCTTGACTGGAGTGCTTTAAATATGAAGGTCATAGTTCATAGGTCATAGTGATTACCATCGTAACAAGTGATATTCTGTTTTAATGATGACATCCTGTTCAAAAAATTATTGACAAGATGGGCTGAACAGATAAGCATTTAACTAATGAGATAAGCATCTAAGTAAATATGGCATTTTTGAAATAGCTGAGTTTTTCATCGGATATGATGTGTAGGTGTGTTTTCTTGCGTTCACGCCCAC